>JAVLUZ010000036.1:93554-160000 GCA_036768485.1 Mermis nigrescens | reverse complement strand
GCTCTATACTATTTAAGTGTGCTGTTTTTAAAACCGAATCCATTTAAATCTTTCAAGAGAAAAGAAGAATGATTTATTAAGAAAAATTTTAGAATGGATGAAGAATTAAAATCTAAAATTGAAATTATTTCAACAAATTTGTAAAAAAAATAATTAAGAATTTTTTAAGGATTTGTTAATCCAATTTTAATTTTAGATTTCAATTGTTCTAAATTCAAAAAAATTGTTTGATAGGCAATAAAATGGTAACTAATTGTATACATAGGTAGGTACGTATTTACTGGAAGAGCCGATATTTTGTTTAAATCAGTATCCCTCTGAAACGCGTAATTATATAAAACAAGTTGGGAAGTTTTCAACGGCTACATTTAGGATTTAGGATTGAAATACCGACTACCAAATCACCAGGCGATCTCACAAATACTTTACACCAATCCTAAACTTTTACAAGTATTATTGACATGCTACACTAAGTCCCGCGTTTATCAAACAAAATAAAGAATAAAATGTATAGAAATAAAAAAGTTAAAATTTGCGCGCACAATTATGAAAAGAAATAAACGCACCAAAGCCGACTTTTGACTGTAAGAATATGCTTCAATGAATGGCAGTGTAATGGGATATGGTAAGAAAAGGAGAAAATATATAAATCCGCCGTAAGCAGCCGCCACATTCGCCTTGTCGAATATTGTCGAAATCAAAAAACATTGCATCATGGTTGCCCTGGCATAAAGAGTGAGAAAAACCATCAGTACACCAATGTCAGCATTTTCAACGACCCTGCCAAGCTAAAATTAATCGATTTCTCATAATTAAGAATCAAATAAATAAGCGAGTCTGTTAAGTATTATTCAAAAATAATAAATAAATAAATAACGAGTTAGATAAATACATAAATAAATATACAAATAAATAAAAGTGAATAAATAAAGAAATATAACAAAAAATAAATAAGCACATACATGAATAAATATATGAATAATTAAATAAATAAATAACTAAATAAGTAAATATAAATCCGTATCAACTAGGGCAGTCAAAGTGAACGGAAAGGCGGCTAATTCATTAATCCAATAAAATAAATAAATTCGAAAATGAATAAATAAATAAATAAATAAATAAATAAATAAATAAATAAATAAATAAATAAATAAATAAACAAATAAATAAATAAATAAATAAATCCGCTTCAATCTAATAATGCTAATTGACGAAAAATGGATACAGTATATACTTTAAATCATTCCTTGTCATCCGTTTTTCCTTGTTTATTTCTGTTTATTGGATTTTCTTCATTTATTCTTTATTTCTCTTCCAACTTCACATATTTTCGCTTTTATTCACTCATTTTCCATTCATCAAGTTGTCACTACGATTCTTTTCCCAATTACTCAAATTTTGCGCCAAAAATAAATCGTCTTACATTTAACAAGATACAACTGTCATTTTTCGAGAATTCACAAAAGCAGAAAATTATATACATTTGAAACTTATACGGCCCAAATTCGAAAGAATAATTTATTAATAGCTTTGATTACATGAAGATAATGAAGAGCAGCAATTCCAGTTCTTTCACTCAGAAATAAAATTTACTGAGATTCCGATAAAATAAAAAAATTTTCACCTGGTTTCCAGAAAATTCGACGTTTTTAGGCCAAATCATAGTACGTTAAATAAACCTCAATAAAGGCTGATACTGAAAAATGTGCAAAAATTAATGTACTGCTAATTTTTTGGAACTATTTTCAACTAATAGAGAAAAAGCTATGCTACTGCTACCTTACGAAAATCCACAAGATATTCAAATTATGTTAATAAATGGATGTTAAAAAAACAATGCTTATCGAATAAATACAAAAATAAAAATGCCATAAGAATGACTCACCTTAATAAGACAGGTGAAAACAATTATCGATATAAACATGATGGTAATACTTTGAATGAACCAAGTGATCCATTGTACTGCATTCCCGAGCCCCAATGACCTACAAGTATGCAAATTCTTGTGTAAAAATAATACAAAAACGAATATATAAACACTAGCAAAGAGAAATGCTCTGATGGACAAAAAAAGACAAAATACATATTTGGGATTGTTGATTGTTAAGGGTGCAAAAGGAGGGGACTAGGAGAAAGCTACCTATGTATATGCCTAAAGTCGCAAAATCTGCTAAAAATCAGACTTTCTCTAAGCAATGGAAAAAATCGAAGTATATTCTGTGGCTTGCAGACTGAAATACTAAAATGTTTACCTTTTGGGAATTTCATGCAAGTTGCAGCGCTGACTCGCTCGGTATACCGTATCGTGATTGATAGAAACCTAACTGCAATTATATTTAACGGTGTTTATTTTGTTATCGTGAGCATTACAGCAAGGAAACCCGGCGTCAATTAATTAATGCACACAATCGTTGCGGGCATGCAAGTATACCTACATTTAGTCTGTTTTATATGAGCTAACGCGTTTTTTGCTGCTTTAATCCAACAATTTCTTAGATTGTCTTGAATGTATCGATGTTTGCTATTTCATTTAATTGACTTGCATGCAAAGTCTCTCTAGTTTACTCCATCGAATTTTCCTTAGCTACTGCATCGCTAGCTTGCTGCTTTTTCAGTCGGTTTGTTCAATAGTTTATTTCAATCTGCAGGCCGCAAAATATATTCAGATTTTTTGTATTGCGTAGAGAAAGTCTGATTTTTAGCAGATCCTGCGACTTTAGGCATAAACATAGGTAGCCTTTTCCTAGTACCCTCCTTTACAATCTTTAACAATCCACAATCCCAAGTATATTCGTCTTTTTTGTTTCATTGAGAATTTTTAATTCCTAGTTCCCTACTTCAAATTAGCATGATTTGAGTTCAGTAAACACAGATGGTAACATCCCACAATAATGACAGCAATCCAAGAACGCGGAAAATAACTTTGTTATGAACATTAGCATTATCTTTTTTAAACAAGACAACCTTACCTTATTTAAACAGACTAAAGGTTTTAGCATAAACAGTACGCAATTATTGGGTGTTAGAACACTTATGCTCAGATTCGTAATGCTGACGCTACATAGAACATTTTGAAAAAATTAAGCTTCTGCAACGCTCTGAAACTAAATTTAATTTTTAGTGTAAACTTTACATAACTACTGGTTGTAAAGAAAACATACAGTCAGATTCGTAATACTGACCTCAAGGAACATAGTTGGAAAAAAATTCACATTTTGCAAGGTTCTGGAAGTAAAATAAATTTATAGTTTAAACTACACATTAAAAATAAATGAATAGTGCAAAATAATACCCAACTAATAGGCTAACTGAAAACTAATAGTCATATTCGTAATTCTGACGTTACGTAGAACATTTTGAAAAAAATTAATTTTCCGCAACGCTCTAGAACTAAACTTATTTTGCTGTGTAATTTTTACACAACAGCAGAGTGTAAAGAAGATTTTAGTCGAATTCGTAATTCTGAAACCACTCTGATATTACGATCAACATTTGTGAAAAAATTTAGTCTCCACAATGGCCTGAAAAGTAATAAATATTAGATGTAAACCACTTTACATCACTCTTGAGCGTAAACAAATGCTCCCAACTGGCGTATCACGTTTTATTCCTGGTACATTTTTGAACGTAAGATCATGTCCAAACTCATAAGTGGAAAATTTAGCAGAAAAAACAAGACAGGAACATATTTAACGAATCAAATTTTTGACTTTACACCTCCAGAAAAAGCTAAATATTGATGTAAATAAAGGCGATTTGCAGTCACGTATACCCCGTAGAAAGTACTTTTTTATTTTATTCGACCTATCCTGACTTCTAAACTAAGAAAGTGACGAACGAACAAACGGACAAAACGGCATTTTTCGCCATCTGAAGCATTATAAACTTTGAAAATCTAAACCAAAGTTCCCATTAAGTGTAAAGAAATTCGCTTTGGGCCATTTTGTAGCCTTTGAACCGAGTACGTTTGATTGTGCAAAACTTCTGTTCCGCAAAATTATTGAGATATTTACCAAAGAGAAAGAATGTTTTCTTTTTCGCCTATTCTACACCCTGATTTAGTGTAAAATGGGCGAAAAAAAGAGAGTTTGCGCTTTTACCTCCAGAAATAACTCAGTATTGAGTGCAGAGGATTCTGACCTAGTGTGGTGTGTAACCGCTGACACGTACTTTAATTTTTGGAATAGCCTGCACAACCCGATTCATAACCGGAGAAGTTGACTGACAAAAAATCAGCAAAAAAATGTGTTTTTTTACATTAGAGTTTAAACTTAAGACCTCCACACTTAACTCAGTATTGAGTTTAAAGATACGCGTCTAAGTGTGATGTGTTACCTTTTAGCTGCACTCTATTTTTAGAATACTTTGCACATTTTAATCTATAACCGGTTGAGTTGGCAAACTGAAGTAAGATTTAAAAAAGGAATTATTTCGCGCACCGGCAGAGCGTAAGCTATAAAAATCTGAAATTAACTCCCTATTGAGTGCAAAAAAATTCGGTTTATGTCAGTTTGTAGCATTTGAGTTGTAGGATGTTTGTGTGTGAAAAACTTCAGTTCCACACCCTATTTGAGACATTGACCAATCAAAAAAGGAAAAAAACGTTTTTTTGAATGTGTGTTACACCCCTGATTTCAAACCATATACCCCCAAAAGGTAAGTAAATATTGCATTTTTTTCAACGCAATTTGCTGCGTCGTGTAGCCCCTAAGACGTACTCTATTTTTATTTTATTCAATTTGTCCCGACTTATAAGCGGTGAAGTCAGCGGAGAAACCTGAGACAAAACCTGCCTTTTACACCATCCATTACATTGTAAACTTTAAACCCCTGGATCTGACTCCGCGTTGAGCGTAAAATAATTTGCAGGTAAGAAGAAAGTTGGGACTTTTTGATCAATTTCCCCGCCACCGTTTAATAGCCGATCCATCATAGCTGCAATAACAAACATTACGTACAACTAGCTTATAACTTATTGTCTTCAATTTTTTGTGCAGAAGTCAATGAAGGTTGTTTATATTCATACCTAAAATTTTACTACTGTATCTTTATTTCGTCTCCTAAAAAACGGTGGCGTGGAAATTATTCAAAAGGTTCGAAAGTTGCCCTTGAGTCTTGGTACATTGCTTTCAGAAAAAATATCTTGGGACTCATTGCCGTAGCGGTTGGCAGACAGTAAAAAAGAAAAGAAACGCAACTAAAATCTGTCTTTACACTAACATTTTTTGCACTCGCTAACAGTCCCCCATCGACAACTAATGCGAAATTCGAAAAAACAAAACAAAAATGTGTCCTATCAAATTCTTTGCGGCATTCATACTGAGTTGTGTACAAGCTCGGCAAAAAAACCACCAAAAATCGCTCAAGTACTACAGGCCTTATCACTACTTAAACGAAGTCACTGTTCAAACAGATCATAATGCAGTTAAGGCAGTGTTAGAGAAACAAAATGCTTCCCCAAGAATCGCATGATGGGGCTTAGCAGTTGCAGGAACTAAACTAAATATTCAGCCGCAAAAAGGCTCAACAAACCAAAACGTGGATGCATTATCACGACTACCTAATGCATCTGGGGTACAACAATTTGATATTGAATCTGATGAGATTAGTTGTCCACAAGAATCACAAATCTTATCTATTACAGTTGATTTTGACCTAAAAACATTGCAAGCAAGACATAATGCAAAAGCTTAAATTTAAACCCGCAGACCAGAACCTTGCAAAATTATACAAAATTAAATCTGAAATTCTCTATAAAAGCGAGAATGATGTGCAAAGAATTAAAGTTCCTAAATCTTTGCAACTTTTGATCATTCAAACTCATCATAATGATCCTTTATCTGGTCACTTTGGAGCAAGAAAGACAATTCAGTTAATTTCACGACGTTATTACTAGCACACGATGAAAAGGATATAGCAAATTATTGTAAGACGTGTGAAACATGCCAAATAAATAAACCAATACGGCACAAAATTATTGCTGACCTTAAACCTATAATGGTCAAGGGACCTTTTGAACGTATTGCAGTGGATTGCATGGGTCCAATAAGCATGACTGAAAAGGGCAATAGATTTATTGTAGTATTTATAGACTACTTTACATAGTATATTGAGGCTTTCCCTACGCCTAACATAACAGCAAGCACAATAGCTCATCTTTTTTGTGACAAAAATAATTTGGAGACATAGAGCTCCTAAAATTTTACAATGTGATCGTGGCACCTGATTTTACTTCGAAACTTATGGGTGAAATTACTCACCTTATGAATGTGCAAAACGTACATACTACACCCTATCACCCCATAGCAAATGGTGAGGTTGAGAGAGCAAACCAGACCTTGTACACGAGAATACGAATGTTTGTAGAACAAAATTACTTTGATTGGGATGACCATCTTCCCTACGCTGTTTTTGCGACTAACATCCATATTAATGATACAACTGGTTATGCTCCCTTTGAGCTGTTGCACGGTAGAGTAGCAAAACTTCCTATTGATGCTGTTCTGAACTATGAACCAAGTTTGTATTTTACAGATTATTGTTCATATGATCATTAAGCTAAGCATCATTTTACCCAGGCACTCACCATTATTCCAAATCGCATTCAACAATCACAGCAGAAATACAGCGCTGCTTACAATAAACATGCACATAATATAACCTACACCGTTGGTGATTTAGTCTTAAAGGAATCACAAGCTACAAAAAAGGGTGTATCTCAAAAGTTATTACCACTATATGAAGGCCCTTATAAGATTATTGCTATCAAATATCCTAATATCCTAATAAAGCTATTAAGTAATGAAGCAGTTCTAGAGACAATTCATGTCAATAGAACAAAGCCATTCTTTCAAAAGAACACAAAATCAAGCCAAGAGACTATAGCAGAACAGGAGTAGTATACCCTGTTTTCCCTACCGCACAACTTTATAACATCGCCTATGTTATAGCATAGGCGGAGGGGCTCAGAATCTGCTCCCTGGCTTTTCTCAGGGAGCAATGCTGTAGCATAGGCTGTGCTAGAGCATAGGGAGGGGTAGGGCGTGCCCGGACCTGCCCGGGGAGGGCGCGCGCCAGCCCAGGGCCAGGGAGAGGAAATTTCCATGGAGGAAATTTCCATGGGGCAAATTTCCATGGGGGAAATTTCCATGGGAAAAACTTGAAACAACTCGAACTCAAGAACCAGCACTCGGATCAGGCTGAAATTTTCTGAGAATGTTAAGTATATGTTAGGTATGACATATACAAAATTTTAGCGCGCAACCTACAGTACACCAGCATAAGTTTACACTTTTTGCATAACTCAAGAACCAATGACCGGATTTTGTTCAAATTTTCAGGATATGATGTACAAACCTTAGTTGTGCTATGTACAGAATTTTAGTGCGCAGTCTACAGTATACCAGCATTAGTTTACACTTTATGCATATATCCGAGAACCAATGGCCGGATCTTGTTCAAATTTTCAGAATATGACGTATAAACCTAAGCTGTGCTATGTACAGAATTTTAGTGCGCAGTCATACAGTATACCAGTTTACTTTACACTTTCTCATATAGCACTATATTCCAATGAACACCAGCCGGATATTGTTCAAATTTTCAGAATATGACGTATAAACCTTAGCTGTGCTATGTACACAATTTTAGAGCGCAGCATACAGTATACTAATTTACTTTACACTTTCCCGCATAGCACTATATTCCCAGAACCGCTAGCCGGATTTTGTTCAAATTTTCAGGATATCATATATAAACCTTAGCTCTCCTATGTACAAAATTTTAGCACACGACCTACTTTATGCTGATTTTTTATTTGCATTGTCTTTACAATGTTTGATTTTTTAGCAGTACCTGTCTAATGATGCCATTAGGGATTATTTTTGCCTAAAAATGAGCAACTAGTATAGGCAAACATTGCTTCAAATTTAATTATCATGCTATTTTGAGCTTATCAAGGTTTATCAGAAAACGCCTGAAAAAGGGCGATCTTTGCCTGCTGTTCAGCTTGTGGGAATTTTTAAACCCTGAGGCTAGCTTTTACTTTATAAACCTCCACACAAAATTCATTAATGAACACGTAACTTCATCCATGTCATCAGTATTGATCTAAAAATTAGCTAAGTTTGGAATATTTTTTGTAAAGTTTGGAATATTTTTTGTAAAGTTTGGAATATTTTTTGTAAAGTTTGGAATATTTTTGTATAGTTTGGAATATTTTTTGTAGAATTTCGAATATTTTTTGTAAAGTTTGAAATATTCTCTGTAAAGTTTGGAATATTTTTTGTAAAATTTGGAATATTTTTGTAAAGTTTGGAATATTTTTTGTAAAGTTTGGAATATAAGTTTACATGCTTAAGCATAGTACTTTTGTAAAGTTTGGAATATGTTTTGTATAGTTTGGAATATTTTTTGTAAAGTTTGGAATATTTTTTGTAAAGTTTGGCATGTTTTTTGTAAAGTTTGAAATATGTTTTGTAAAGTTTGGAATATTTTTTGTCAAATTTAGGAATTGTATTGTAAAGTGTCAAATTTTATGTATCTAATCTGCATTTCTCAAGCATCGTTGACTCTATTTTATATGCCCGGTGCAACGCATGCTCCTCTTTTGCACCTGTAAGGATTGATTTTTTGCTTGTAAACACTATAAAGGTCACATTGCGAAATTTGTAGACTAATCCATGAATCTCTTCTACTTCATACATTCATTTCCTTATCGTCAGTTGATAAAATCTGCAAAGATTAATGCGGACCTCTAAATTCGCCAAACCTGCAAACATATGAGGTTTCACCTTTAAAATCATCACTTTTAGTATATAATGCATTAACACGCCGAGAAAAGGGCGATCTATGCCTACTGTTTAACTAGGGGGGTGGGAATTCTTAAGCCCTGAGGCTAGGGTTTACTTTTCAAACCTTCACACATAAGCGATTGATGAATACATAACTTCATCTGTGTCATCAGTATTGATCTGAAAATTTCTAAAGTTTCAAAAATTTTTTTGTAAAGTTTCAACAAATTTTGTAAAGTCTGTAATATTTTTTTTGTAAATTTAAAATATTTTTTTGTAAAGTTTGGAATATTTTTTGTAAAGTTTGGAATAAATTTTGCTTGCTTAAGCATAGGAATTTTGCTAAGTTCGGAATATTTTTCGTTGAGTTTGGGAAATTTTTTGTAAAATTTGGAAGATTTCTTGCAATGTTTGGATAATCTTCATTTAATATGGCATTGCTCCAGGATTGCTGACAAATTTTGTGGGCTATACATACACTACCATACAGAGAATGCAGAAAAATGACAAAAACTCGACAATGGTCAATATCCCGAAATGATCTACTTGAATAAAGTCATGTTCCTCACAGTATAAAATGCTTGATTAGATTTAAATTTGAGAAAATTGCATGTATTTTCTGCACGTACACAAATGGCTTAGTGTTTGTCTCATAGCCATGGAATTTCATTGATATTTATGTATGATTTGCTTCAGCCTGTCATATAATTCTTCAAATACCGTGTGAAACAAACATAGTTCTTTCCACAAAGTAAATGAATCAAATGAGTCACGCAAAATCTAGCCATATTTTATCAGAGATTGTGGAGTATCTGAATAGACTATGCAAAATTATCATGTTTTTTTGTGTTTTGAAGTAATTTTTGACAAATATACCCCAAATTTGAACTGAAAATTATAGAAAATTGCATGAAATTTTGAAATTTGGGCAAGTTAATTCACAGAAAACTTCCGCCTCTTCGATAGAGGAACTCCAAGACTTCAGTACTTTCCAACTATTTTACTACATATTTTTACCCTCCTACAGAAGATTTCTATCAAAAAGCTAGGGGGCTATGATATTAATAGAGCAGGGTACATGGTTGATAACTTTGATATATGCAGCTTCTGCTGGATTTCCCAACAGCTTCTGAGGTATAAGCCAATGAAATAATAATAATATAATAATAGTATAATTATATTCAGCTATTGCTTAAATTTAAGAAAGATAGCTTTTTTGATAGGTTTTTCTAGCATTTTAACACTGTAAGCTTCTTGAGACTGGAGCAATGGCAGAAAAACTCTTCTGTACTAGTCTTATAAGTACAATGCATCAGCTTGCGGGTAAACTGGAATTGTCGGCTGTTTTAGTACTTAAGTAAAAACTTGGAAAAAGCAATCCAACAAGTCAAAATGGCTCTTTATTCTGAAATAAGGCACAATTTGTGCTCTGAGGAGCGCCCCATTGGGGTGAATCCTGCTGCAGACACTGCCGAACATGAAGTAAATCAGCTCATGCATGAATTAAATTTACCTGATGTCTGATGAAAACAGAAATTTAAGCAAAAAGTTTAGATAATTTTATTTCTGTTGTGTGCACTCATACTTTGTGTGCTATTACATATTAGAGGAAAATAGTCAAATACTGTATCTTTGTCTTGAAAATATTATGCTAAGTTCTGAAAACTTCTCAATCCATCCAAGGGTTTGTGCCTCAAACCATAAATAAATATGTAGAAAATGGGTAATTTTCGTAGTTTATCCACATTGATAAGATGCATGCTTTCCCATGTGTTTTTTAAGCAAATAACTGACTAAAGTGCTTCATCTTTATGACAATTTTATCATTTGTTACACCAAACAAAAATAATATTTACTATCTTCTCTTATTTTTTAGCTAAATGTAGAGCTATTTATGCAAAGATGCTAATTTATCCTAATTTTCACACTAGATTCTAGCATAATTTGGTACGTCTTGGTCCTAGATATATGGTAAGGGTAATCTAAAAAGGGTCAAAATTGAGCTTTTATTAGGGCTTAAGCCCATACAATACCAATCTACTTATTTTTCAGTTTTTCTAAATAAAATAAAATAAGATAAAATATGAAAATAAAATAAAATAAAATAACATATGCATATTTTATTTTATTTTATTTTATTTTCAAAGTTTATCTTATTTTATTTTATTTAGAAAAACTGAAAAATTAGTAGATTGGTATTGTATGGGCTTAAGCCCTAATAAAAGCTCAATTTTGACCCTTTTTAGATTACCCTTACCATATATCTAGGACCAAGACGTACCAAATTATGCTAGAATCTAGTGTGAAAATTAGGATAAATTAGCATCTTTGCATAAATAGCTCTACATTTAGCTAAAAATAAGAGAAGATAGTAAATATTATTTTTGTTTGATGTAACAAATGATAAAATTGTCATAAAGATGAAGCTCTTCAGTCAGTTATTTGCTTAAAAAACACATGGGAAAGCATGCATCTTATCAATGTGGATAAACTACGAAAATTACCCATTTTCTACATATTTATTTATGGTTTGAGGCACAAACCCTTGGATGGATTGAGAAGTTTTCAGAACTTAGCATAATATTTTCAAGACAAAGATACAGTATTTGACTATTTTCCTCTAATATGTAATAGCACACAAAGTATGAGTGCACACAACAGAAACAAAATTATCTAAACTTTTTGCTTAAATTTGTGTTTTCATCAGACATCAGGTAAATTTAATTCATGCATGAGCTGATTTACTTCATGTTCGGCAGTGTCTGCAGCAGGATTCACCCCAATGGGGCGCTCCTCAGAGCACAAATTGTGCCTTATTTCAGAATAAAGAGCCATTTTGACTTGTTGGATTGCTTTTTCCAAGTTTTTACTTAAGTACTAAAACAGCCGACAATTCCAGTTTACCCGCAAGCTGATGCATTGTACTTATAAGACTAGTACAGAAGAGTTTTTCGGCCATTGCTCCAGTCTCAAGAAGCTTACAGTGTTAAAATCGCTAGAAAAACCTATCAAAAAAAGCTATCTTTCTTAAATTTAAGCAATAGCTGAATATAATTATACTATTATTATATATATTATTTCATTGGCTTATACCTCAGAAGCTGTTGGGAAATCCAGCAGAAGCTGCATATATCAAAGTTATCAACCATGTACCCTCTCTATTAATATCATAGCCCCCTAGCTTTTTGATAGAAATCTTCTGTAGGAGGGTAAAAATATGTAGAAAATAGTTGGAAAGTACTGAAGTCTTGGAGTTCCTCTATCGAAGAGGCGGAAGTTTTCTGTGAATTAACTTGCCCAAATTTCTAAATTTCATGCAATTTTCTATAATTTTCAGTTCAAATTTGGGGTATATTTGTCAAAAATTACTTCAAAACACAAAAAAACATGATAATTTTGCATAGTCTATTCATATACTCCACAATCTCTGATAAAATATGGCTAGATTTTGCGTGACTCATTTGATTCATTTACTTTGTGGAAAGAACTATGTTTGTTTCACACGGTATTTGAAGAATTATATGACAGGCTGAAGCAAACCATACATAAATATCAATGAAATTCCATGGCTATGAGACAAACACTAAGCCATTTGTGTACGTGCAGAAAATACATGCAATTTTCTCAAATTTAAATCTAATCAAGCATTTTATACTGTGAGGAACATGACTTTATTCAAGTAGATCATTTCGGGATATTGACCATTGTCGAGTTTTTGTCATTTTTCTGCATTCTCTGTATGGTAGTGTATGTATAGCCCACAAAATTTGTCAGCAATCCTGGAGCAATGCCATATTAAATGAAGATTATCCAAACATTGCAAGAAATCTTCCAAATTTTACAAAAAATTTCCCAAACTCAACGAAAAATATTCCGAACTTAGCAAAATTCCTATGCTTAAGCAAGCAAAATTTATTACAAACTTTACAAAAAATATTCTAAACTTTACAAAAAATATTCTACCCTTTACAAAAAATATTCCAAACTTTACAAAAAATATTTTAAATTTACAAAAAAATATTACAGACTTTACAAAAATTGTTGAAACTTTACAAAAAAATTTTTGAAACTTTAGAAATTTTCAGATCAATACTGATGACACAGATGAAGTTATGTATTCATCAATCGCTTATGTGTGAAGGTTTGAAAAGTAAACCCTAGCCTCAGGGCTTAAGAATTCCCACCCCCTAGTTAAACAGTAGGCATAGATCGCCCTTTTCTCGGCGTGTTAATGCATTATATACTAAAAGTGATGATTTAAAGGTGAAACCTCATATGTTTGCAGGTTTGGCGAATTTAGGGGTCCGCATTAATCTTTGCAGATTTTATCAACTGACGATAAGGAAATGAATGTATGAAGTAGAAGAGATTCATGGATTAGTCTACAAATTTCGCAATGTGACCTTTATAGTGTTTACAAGCAAAAAATCAATCCTTACAGGTGCAAAAGAGGAGCATGCGTTGCACCGGGCATATAAAATAGAGTCAACGATGCTTGAGAAATGCAGATTAGATACATAAAATTTGACACTTTACAAAACAATTCCTAAATTTGACAAAAATATTCCAAACTTTACAAAACATATTCCAAACTTTACAAAAAACATTCCAAACTTTACAAAAAATATTCCAAACTTTACAAAAAATATTCCAAACTTTACAAAACATATTCCAAACTTTACAAAAGTACTATGCTTAAGCATGTAAACTTTATTCCAAACTTTACAAAAAATATTCCAAACTTTACAAAAAACATTCCAAACTTTACTAAAAATATTCCAAACTTTACAAAAAATATTCCAAACTTTACAAAACATATTCCAAACTTTACAAAAGTACTATGCTTAAGCATGTAAACTTTATTCCAAACTTTACAAAAAATATTCCAAACTTTACAAAAAATATTCCAAATTTTACAAAAAATTATTCCAAACTTTACAAAGAATATTCCAAACTTTACAAAAAATATTCGAAATTCTACAAAAAATATTCCAAACTTTACAAAAAATATTCCAAACTTTACAAAAAATATTCCAAACTTTACAAAAAATATTCCAAACTTAGCTAATTTTTAGATCAATACTGATGACATGGATGAAGTTACGTGTTCATTAATGAATTTTGTGTGGAGGTTTATAAAGTAAACGCTAGCTCAGGGTTTAAAAATTCCCACAAGCTGAACAGCAGGCAAAGATCGCCCTTTTTCAGGCGTTTTCTGATATACCTTGATAAGCTCAAAATAGCATGATAATTAAATTTGAAGCAATGTTTACCTATACTAGTTGCTCATTTTTAGGCAAAAATAATCTCTAATGGCATCATTAGACAGGTACTGCTAAAAAATCAAGCATTGTAAAGACAATGCAAATAAAAAATCAGCATAAAGTAGGTCGTGTGCTAAAATTTTGTACATAGGAGAGCTAAGGTTTATATATGATATCCTGAAAATTTGAACAAAATCCGGCTAGCGGTTCTGGGAATATAGTGCTATGCGGGAAAGTGTAAAGTAAATTAGTATACTGTATGCTGCGCTCTAAAATTGTGTACATAGCACAGCTAAGGTTTATACGTCATATTCTGAAAATTTGAACAATATCCGGCTGGTGTTCCTTGGAATATAGTGCTATATGAGAAAGTGTAAAGTAAACTGGTATACTGTAGACTGCGCACTAAAATTCTGTACATAGCACAGCTTAGGTTTATACGTCATATTCTAAAAATTTGAACAAGATCCGGCTGTTGATTCTTGGAATATGATAAAGTGTAAAGTAAACTGGTATACTGTAGACTGCGCGCTAAAATTCTGTACATAGCACAGCTTAGGTTTATACGTCATATTCTAAAAATTTGAACAAGATCCGGCTGTTGATTCTTGGAATATGATAAAGTGTAAAGTAAACTGGTATACTGTAGACTGCGCGCTAAAATTCTGTACA
This sequence comes from Mermis nigrescens, assembly GCA_036768485.1. NCBI lineage: Eukaryota > Metazoa > Nematoda > Enoplea > Mermithida > Mermithidae > Mermis > Mermis nigrescens. The sequence continues at coordinate 145,272 of JAVLUZ010000036.1, read as the reverse complement.
TAGCACAAATAAGGTTTGTACATCATATCCTGAAAATTTGAACAAAATCCGGCTGGTGATTCTTGGAATAGAGTGCTATACAAGAAAGTGTAAAGTGAACTGGTATACTGTAGACTGCGCGCTAAAATTTTGTACATAGCGCAGCAACAATTTATAATATCTTACCCTGAAAGTTTGAGCAAAATCCGCTCTATAGTTCTTGAGATACAGTGCTATATGAGAAAGTGTAAAGTCAAATTGGTATACTGTAGACTGCGCGCTAAACTTCTGTGCGCAGCATGCCTCGCCTATATACATCATATCCTGAAAATTTGACCAAAATCCGGTCATTGGTTCTTGAGTTATGCAAAAGTGTAAACTAATGCTGGTATACTGTAGGTTGCGCGCTAAAATTTTGTATATATCATACCTAACATATACTTAACATTCTCAGAAAATTTCAGCCTGATCCGAGTGCTGGTTCTTGAGTTATAGTTATTTCAAGTTTTTCCCATGGAAATTTCCCCCATGGAATTTGCCCCATGGAAATTTCCCCCATGGAAATTTCCCCTCCCCTGGCCCTGTGCCCCACCTGGGCTGGCGCGCCCCCTCCCTGGGCAGGTCCGGGCACGCCCGACCCCTCCCTACGCTTATAGCACAGCCTATGCTACAGCCTTGCTCCCTGAGAAAAGCCAGGGAGCAGATTTTGAGCCCCTCCGCCTATGCTATAACATAGGCGATGTTATAACGTTGCGCGCTAGGAAAACAGGGTATACTACTAACAGGTCTTAGAACGAGATAAAATGAAACCGCATCATTCATATAACTTGTGAAGCACAACAAATCATTCGATAAGTATGATCAATGCTTGCAAAAATGATGACACAAACAAAAGGTGAGGAAATAAGTAGAGGTCCTTATACCGATTTTACTTTAGGAGACCTCACAAATTTATCAATGGATGACATCCCGCTAAATGGATTTGTCCCTGGTTGTTTTGGTCGTCTCAGTGGATGCGTGCCCAATGATGAAGTGAACAAAGATGGAGCGGACGTCGGAAGTGGACAAATGAACGAAAGTGGACGTTCGACATAAAGAAGGAGGATGTCATGATAAGCATAATATTACAAAAAGTGAAATTTTATTATTTAAAGATTTATTACCAACGTTTTTTCTTTCTATTTTTAATCCGCAATCTACGCTCCTATCTTTTCACTTTTCGCACGTATGTCAAACAACTGTCTCTCTATTAGCACATAAACTCAAGTATTTTTCTATATAGATTGTAGTGTACAAGATTAATTGCTCTCCATGTAACCTCTTCTTAAAATTAACGTCATGACTCGGTCTAATGCTATTTGTCAACGTGCGCACCAGATATTCGTGTGTGATGTAATTTCGTTTAAATACACGTGTTCGCTTAATTTTTGGGGATTATTGAGATTTTTGTCAGTTAGTGAAATTGGAGTTTGGTGTCTCTTTTTCTCTCTGATAGTTATCCGCCGTTAGTAGCGAAGACATACGAGCCGCATAAGTTAGCGAAGCTTCTAATTGGATTGAATTCTAATAGTTTTCATTAAGTGAAGAATTGATAAGCCACACTCTGAACGCGAAGATATTACATTTATCGCAATCAAACTGAAGAAGGAAATTCGGCGTTTTCCAGTACTTTTACACCAAGCAAGCGCAAAAACGGGCGGTGGATAGATTTCGTACGAAAAATATTTTTCCGCTTAATTCGATTTGGAAACTGATATGCATCTCAATATTTTTTCTACGATGCTTCCGATAATTTCTGTAATTATTACCAACAAATAACAGTACGTAGAAGACATTACCAAGTCGTTTTGAAATATCCTTAAGAATGCTTATTAATTAGAAAACGACTGATTCTCCCTTGAAATGGGAGACCGGAATCATTTCGAATGATAATGGCAGCCTGAAAGCGCGCGTGAATTAACAAAAAATTAATAGAAAAATAAAAAATAACTTTTAAATGCAATCACGAGTTGCTTAAAATCGCTAGTAAACGGTTACAACCTATAATTGTTATGCCTACCTTTAATATAATAAATTTGGATTCCTTATTTGAGTTCATAGGCACGTAAGCAGCTGGGAGGTACGGTGTTTCGAACATTTACACTCTACTCTTCCAGTAAGTGTGCGCCTTGGAAAACCTCAAATTACCAATCGGACTTTAAATTTAATCAGGACCAAGTGAATGTGCTGAGCTACAATATGAGACATGTGTTTTACACTGTCAATCCATTACCTTACCAAAGTAATCTCAACTTGGCCTCGATAGCGTCTTTATGAATTTCGTCTTTGTTTAAATTTGATTGTAATGGTTGATGAAAAAAAAGAAAGTGCAGCATCTAAAATATGATTAAGCAGCACAGACGGAGTAAAAGATTAAGATTTTCACCTCTCATCTAAGCATAATGCAACTTAAATTGAAAAAGGAGTAATGCAGAAGATGCTTTCAAACAATTTTGAGAAAATTGGCATTTGCGTGACCTAAAGTTCTGCGTTGGACAGATTGACAATATTGCAAAATCTTGATGGCAGAAAATATTTTATAAAGATATTTTAGAATAATTTTGAGAAAATTTGAAAATGTTGTAAATCTTGATGCAAGACTGTCTGTTTTTCTAATACGTGAATGTACACAAAAAACTATGAAAATGGCTTTTTTTCCTGTACTGTAAATACAGTCGGTTTTATTTTATTTGTCATGATATAATCATTGTTCATTTCAGATATCTTCATTATATTGGGCAAAATCTCACTATAACAAAGAAGTAAAAAACGACTTTTTGAGCATTTTCACAAGTAGCAAAGTAATTTCACAATTAAGCTTTTTGTCAATGAATATCGTTTATATAAATTTCTTTGCTTCATACATTTACTCATACAGTTCACAGAACTAAAAGTTGTGTACGGTCAGCGTGGAATCCTAGGGTATGTAAAATAAAGTGCATTTTCTGACGTAATTAAAGTTACTCTATCCATTGAGACCATAAAATAATAAAGATTTTTCGGTAAAAAAAATTCAATGTTTTATTCTAAAACTTAAACAGGTTACTATTCAACAGTCAGGCACGGAGCGCACTAAGCTGTCATTCATTTTGTATCCTTAGAACACTGAAACTGAATGCTGAAAACGACTAGCTGAACCTCACTGACTTGGTAGCAAGTTCTGAGTATTCAAGGATGCGCAAGACAAACTAACAGGACTATGTTGTTCACATGTAGCGCAAAGCATCTGCAAAAAGTTTTAAGTTTTGATAATAAGATGACAAAACGGTCTTGTTTTTTGCATTCCACTGTGTTTGAGAGAAAATCCATTTTTGTAGTAGATCACAGCTGCTTGGTCAGGCTTTCTTATTTTGCGTTGCAATTAGAATTTGAGATTTTCTTGGAGTATTTATTTGAAAATTCTAGTTCTCAACAACCTAATCATCTAACGGTGTATGGTGTACTACTCCGCCTCATCATGGAGTCTTTGGTTAGTTATTAGTTTTACATTTTCTATGTTTTCCAAAAATGTTGGAGTATCCATATCGCAAATGGTGCCGTTGCGGTTTTTGGCGCTTAATTCTTGAAATATTGTGGATATTTCAGGAAATTCGTAGCATTGCAATAAAATTCACGTGTGCATCTGGGGAAATGACGGGCGATAGTGCCAATGAAGTATCCATCGAAAAATTCCTTGACAAATCTTTCATCGAATAGTTATGGGCAGAAAGCTGAATTCGCAAAAGTAACAATACCTATGTGCACATTATGGAGAGGTGAGTCAGTCAGAGAACTGGTCAGCCGGAGCGATTTTTGTGCAAAACTTGACCTTGCAAATATGTAATAAGGGTATAATAGCATCAAACCGGGGCAATGAATGCACAGGTTTTGGTCGATTTTAAGCACTTGTGTAAAAAAATCGCCTTTCTTTCGCCTCAATGTTGCCGCGTTTTCTTCTCGAAATTTTCCTACACTTCGATCCTGGGAAAATCAGACTTGACCCCCCCGTGGTCAATACGACCATTCAGCCGCTATAAAAATTTGTACGTGTTATTTATCTATCTAAAAACAAGAGGGAACTCACATTGATTCTTTCAAAACAAGACTGTAACCGCATGAATTTTTTTCGACTTAGCCACTGGAATCCGTTTGCATCAGTATTCATTGTAAACGTACACATGTTTTTGTTAGCACTAAATGCCGTTAAAGTGGCAAGCTATCCACCAATGGAATGTACTTATTTTTGTAATTTTTTATTTATGTACTTTTGCTTATTTTGTGATGGGAAAAAGCAAAATACAATAACTTTTGCCCCATGAGCTCGATTAGTGCATTTTCAAAAGCAAAGAAAAATGCTCCGATGGAACAAAAAAGGGAATATACTTGGGATTGTGAATTATCGAGGATGTAAAAGGAGGGGACTAGGAAAAATCTCCCTATGTTATATGTCAAAAATCGCAAAATATGTTAAAAATCAGACTTTCTCTAAACAATGCAAAAAATCGAAGTATATTCTGCGGTCTCTGAAAAAACGTATTATTTTAAAATAATTCTCTCTCATTGACATAATATCTTAAAAGCATATTAAGTAATGCAACTTTTTGCAGACTTCATTCAACTTTGAGTTGCTTAATAATGTGACTGAAAGTGAAATGCTGTTAACAAATCATAATTAAGTTGTTCGTATTTCATTATTACTAAGCATGTCACTTAGCAGATACAGCCATTCTATGTGTCAAAGTGAAAGCAATATTCAAATTACCAAAAAATGATTAAAAAAGCAGCGAATTTGCAATGCAGTAGCTAAGCGAATTGAATGAAATCTTAGGTAGCGCGTTAGCGCGTACCTATAATATACTTGGGTACCCCCAACACCTGTGCACCCACCCTCTACAGCTATAACGGGACACTTCTGGAAGGTGCGATTTTTTTAAAAGAAAGATAATGAAAAAATTCGCTGCCCGTGTTTTTTGTTTTTCTTGAAACTAAAAACTGACTGTGTAAAGAAGGTGTAAAGTTTTTGTGTAACGTTATAACATAGGACAAATTTTGGGACCTTTTTACTGCGGCATGTGGACAACTGAGTATTGATGACTCGAAGAATTGAACAAGATAGGATACTAGAGGGATAAATTCTACAGATGACTCTTTTTTTGTTTTTTGAAATTCGCATTAGTTATCGAATGGCAGTGTAAAGAGTGCGAAAATCTGGGGGTGAAAAAGCACTTTTTGGTAGAGTTTTCAACCTGCCTATGTCCGATACTAACTCCGGTTATGAGTTTTTTAAAATGTCTTCTGACAGAAATGTAGAGCGGATCAAGGGGCTACATTCTGCATATAAGAAAAGTCTTCTATGCTCTATGGTGAGTTAGATCCTGGGGTTTAAAGTTTACACTCTAGTGGATGGTGTAAAAAAACAGATTTTAACTAAGATTTCTCTAGTCAAATTTTTCCGCTTATGAGTCAGTGTTAATCGAAGACAGCGTTAATAAAGTGCCTCTCAGGGGCTAAACATCGCAGCAAACCGCATTTTAAAAAACGCAATATTGAGTTATTTATGGGGGTGTAAAGTTCGAAATCAGAGGTAAAAAATGGGCGAAAAAACACGTTTTTCCGAAGTTTGATTGATAAATCATACCAAATAATTTTTGCAACAGAATTTTGGCACACAGGAATGTACTACGATTTAAAAGCTACAAATTGTACCAAACCGAATTTATTTAAACTCAATGGGGAGTTCGGTACGGAATTTTAAAGTTTACAGTGTTCTAAATGATGGAAAATACGTTTTTGTTGCGTTTTTTATTCGCCAATTTCTCCATCCAGAAGTCGGGATAAGTCTAATAGAATAAAAATAAAGTGCTTTATATCGGGTGCATGTCAAAGCAACTTGTCTATACATTAATATTTAGCGAGTGTAAAGTCAAAAATTTGGAGTTTAAAATGCGTTTCTGTCTTGTTTTTTCTGCTTGCTCCGGTTACGAGTCAGGGACACGTTTATCAAGTCTAGAAATGGACCAGGAACCAAATTTGATATGCCAGTCTGGCGCATATGTTTACACTCTACGGTGTTGTAAAGTAGTTTACACCAATTGTTAGTGTGCCCATAGAACATTATGTAGACTTAATTTATTCATAAATATTAATCGTTATATCGGAACAATATCAAAATTACGAATCTGACTAAAATCTTCTTTACACTAGGTGTTTACATGAAGTTTACACTACATATGTATTTATCTTCGTTTTTGAGCATTTAAGAAACCTAATTTTTTCCTGGAGTCTAGAACTTTTCAAAGGATCAAATGTGAGACGTCACGTAGGCGCGTTTGTTTACATCCAACAGTGATGTAAAGTAGTTTACACTCATTGTTTATATGTCCTCAGACCATTGTAGAGACATAATTTTTCTCATGAATGTTGATCATAATATCCGAGTAATTTTTTACACTGCATGTTAGCCTTTGTTCTAGAGCATTGTAAAAACCGAAATTTTTCCTGAGAAATAAAAATTTACAGGGAATGAAATATATACGTCAGTTGGGCGCGCTTGCTTACACTCAGCAGTATTGCAAAGTGGTTTAAACCTAATGTTTATTGTCTTTAAAACATTATGGAGACTCATTTTTCCATAAATGTTGAAAGTAATATCGGAGCAATATCAAAATTACGAATCCGACTAAAATATTCTTTACGCTATGTGTTTGTGTAAAGTTTACATTACGTGTTAACCTTAATTCGATAGACTTGCAGAGACTTTGTAACTGAAGTCAAGAAATTTTCAAGGATTCATATGTGAGACATCAATTAAGTGAGTTTGTTTACCCTCAAAAGTAATCTAAAGTGATTTAAAAATTATGTTCAAGTGTCCTTAGATCATTGAAGAGATGTAATTTTGTCTTAAATGGGTTGCATTAAAGTTAAATCCTTCTTAGCCGTGTTTATAATATGTTTCACAAAATCTTGCACATAGAGAGCTATCGTTTAATTGATGTAAATTGCCTGCAAAAGTGGTTTAAAATGAACCAGCAATCACACTTACTGTGCACAGAAGTCGACAAAGATATGCAGCTTTATTGTAATCATGTACATTAATAAGCCGTAAACTGTTAGTATTCTCTACACCTAGTAGTTGTGTAAAGTTTGCACTATTCATTTGATGTTAATATGTAGTCTATACTACAAATTTATTTTACCACCAAATCAAAGCGTTAGTGTTCCTTACATTTGATATTTGCGTGAAGTTTTTGAATTTTTGCCGAAAAACTTTGTCTTCTAATTTACCAACATCCCGCCTTTTCCATTTTCTTAAAGTTTAAAATCTTTTATAATTCTCTTAATAATTTAATGGTAGGTTTTGACTTTAAGTTTCTCTTGGTTTACAACTCTCGCTTAGCAAGCTCATTTTTCAAAACGTTTTTCATAGTGATCAGATTAGTCGCGTTTAGTTTGGAATTGGTGGACGGTCGTTATTTTATTACTCGGCTTAAATAAACCAAGTGACTATCTTTTGATTATTTTCTTTATCGCAAATTCAAACACCCAATTTTCAATTTGAAAATTGATCCAATTTCCAATTTGAAAATTGAAAATTGGGTGTTTTCAATTTCAAAAGTCACAACACATTGTGCTTGTGTATTGATTGAGCGAGGATTTGCAATGTGAATTCGTTGGTTAAATATTTGTGCTTGATTATAAGTGAACTGCACATTAAGAAGAAATAACTTAATGGTGTTTTAATTTGAAAATGGATGGTGTCAATAAGGTTGTCTTGTTTAAAAAGGATAATGCTGATGTTAAGAACAATATTGTTTTCCGCGTTCTTGGACTGTTGTCATTATTGTGGCATGTTACTGATTGTGTTTACTGACTGATGTACTGAAATCACGCTAATTAAAAGTAGTGTACTAGCAAAGAAAAATGCTCCGATGGAACAAAAAAGATGAATATACTTGGAATTGTGGATTATTATGGATGTAAAAGGAGGGGACTAGGAAAAATCTACCTAAAGTCGGAAAATCTGCTAAATATCACACTTTCTCTAAGCAACGCAAAAAATCGATGTATATTCTGCGGCCTCTAAAAAAGTGTCTTTTTTAAATAATGTTCGAAGTTTCGGATAAGAGTGTATGAACGAAATCTATCAAGGTTACTTTTTTAAATTGCTGGCACCTGATTGATAGAAAACTAAGAGGTATTGTATTTAAAGTTGTTTTATTTTGTTATGAGCATTATAGCAAGCAAAGCAGGAGCCGATTGATTAGTGCACACAATCGTTTCGGGCATGCTAGTGTATCTACATTTAGTCTTTTTCAAGTCAACTTACGCGTTCCCTACTGTTTTAAACCAACCATGTCTTCAATTGTCTTCGATGTTTGCGATTTCATTCAATTGGCTTGGAAGACTGTTAGTTTGCCTAATGTAACGGGGGCGCCGCCTCCCACCGTTACGTGAGCAAAATTTTACCCGCACCGGTTTCCCGGATCTTCCGCTCTGATTCGCGTGTGTAGTACTAATCCGGGAAGCCGGTGGGGGTAAAATTTTGCTCACGTAGCTGGTGGGAGAACGGCGCCCCCGTTATTGATTATCATTTCCCATAGCTACTGCATAGCTAACGTGCTGCTGTTTCAATCATTGTTATGGTTGAATATTTATTTTAATCTGTTGGCCGCAGAATATACATCGATTTTTTGCGTTGCTTAGAGAAAGTGTGATTTTTAGCAGATTTTCCGACTTTAGGTAGATTTTTCCTAGTCCCCTCCTTTTACATCCATAATAATCCACAATCCCAAGTATATTCCTCTTTTTTGTTCCATCGGAGCATTTTTCTTTGCTATAGTGCATATCGATGCATTCAAGACAATCGATGATATTGTTGGTTCAAAGCAGTAGGAAACACGGAAGCTGACGTGCAACAGACCTCATGTAGATACTCTTTTACACATGTCTACAACAATTGTTTACTAAACTATTACATTTTTCAAAGGCCGCAGAATATACTTCGATTTTTTGCATTGTTTAGAGAAAGTCTGATTTTTAACATATTTTGCGATTTTTGACATAAAAACATAGGGAGATTCTTCCTAGTCCCCTCCTTTTACATTCTCGATAATTCACAATCCCAAGTATATTCCCCTTTTTTGTTCCATCGGAGCATTTTTCTTTGCTAGTACCCTACTTTTAATTAGCAAGATTTGGAAATACAATACTAGATTTCATTTACTGCGCGTTTCTTCTAATAATTGAATGGTTTAAACTTTACAAAAATACTAGTTGTAGAAGAAACAAACATTCTGATTAGTAATTCTTATGTTACGTAGAAAATCGTGTAAAGAAATATGCTTCCAAAACTTTCTAGAGCTAAACTTAATTTACATTTTAAACTTTACACAAGAGTGTAAAGAATTTTAGTGGGATTAGCATTTATTTAGAAATGAAACCTCTATAATGTTCTAAGAACAAATTAATGTTAGGTGTTAATCACTCTACACTACTCTTCATGCGCCCCTAGCAGACATATCACATCTGTTTCCATATATATTTTACGACTTTAGGGAAAACATAAGTTACTGTGAGGCTCTAGAATGAAGCTTATTATATATTGTAAACTTTACACTAGCAACAAGTGTAAAGAAGATTATAGTCAGATTTGTAAATTCGATATTACTCGCATATTACGATCAACATTCTTGAAAAAATTACGTCTCCATAACGGTTTAATGACAAATAGACACAGATGTAAACCACTTTACATCACTGTTAGGTGTAAACAAGCGCACCCAGCTGCCGTCCCTTATTTGATTCCATGTAAATTTTCAGATTTCGGCAAAACATTTAAGTTTTTGCAAAGCTCTTGAACGGAGATAAACCACTTTCTATCACTGTTGAGTGTAAACAAACGCCCTCAACTGACGTCCCTTATTTGATTCCATGTAAATTTTCAGATTTCGGCAAAAAATTCAGGTTTTCGCGAAGCTCTAGAACGAAGATTAATTAGCAGTGTAAACTTTACACAACCGCCTAGTGTAAAGAGGATTTTATTCCGATTTGTAAATCTCATATTACTCGGATATTTTTATCAACATTTATGAAAAAATTGCATGTCTACAATGGTCTGAGGACAAATAAACAATGAGTGTAAACTACTTTACATCACTGTTGGATGTAAACAAACGCGCCTACGTGACGTCTCACATTTAATTTTTTGAAAATTTCTAGACTCCAGGAAAAAATTAGGTTTCTGGAATGCTCAAAAACGAAGATAAATACATATGTAGTGTAAACTTTATGTAAACACCTAGTGTAAAGAAGATTTTGGTCAGATTCGTAATTTTGATATTGTTCCGATATTACGATTAATATTTATGAAAAAAATTAAGTCTCCATAATGTTCTATGGGCACACTAACAATAGGTGTAAACCACTTTACAATACTGTAGAGTTTAAACATATGCGCCAGACTGGCATATCAAATTTGATTCCTGGTCCATTTCTAGACTTGATAATCGTGTCCCTGACTCATAACCGGAGAAGCAGGCAGAAAAAACAAGACAGAAACGCATTTTAAACACCAAATTTTTGACTTTACACTCGCTAAATATTAATGTATAGACAATTTGCTTTGACATGCACCCGATATAAAGCACTTTATTTTTTATTCTATTGGACTTAACCCGACTTCTGGACGGAGAAAGTGGCGAACAAAAAACGCAACAAAAGCGTATTTTCCATCATTTAGAACACTGTACACTTTAAAATTCCGTACCGAACTCCCCATTGAGTTTAAAGAAATTCGGTTCGGTACAATTTGTAGCTTTTAAATCGTAGTACATTCCTGTGTGCCAAAATTCTCTTGCCAAAAATTATTTGGTATGATTTATTAATCAAAATTCGGAAAAAAACGTGTTTTTTCGCCCATTTTTTACCTCTGATTTCGAACTTTACACCCCCATAAATAACTCAATATTGCGTTTTTTAATGCGGTTTGCTGCGATGTGTAGCCTCTGAAAGGCACTTTATTACTGCTGTATTAAATTTACCCTGACTCAAAAGCGGAAAAATTTAGCAGAGAAATCTTAGTTAAAATCCGTTTTTACACCATCAACTAGAGTGTAAACTTTAAACCCCAAGATCTAACTCACCATAGAGCGTAAAAGACTTTGCATATATGCAGAATGTAGCCCTTGATCCGCTCTACATTTGTGTTAAAAAACATTTTAAAAAACTCAAAACCGGAGTTAGTATCAGACATAAGCAGGTTGAAAACTCGACCAAAATGTGCTTTTTCACCCCCAGATTTTCGCACTCTTTACACTGCCATTCGAGAACTAATGCGAATTTCTACAAACAAAAAAAAGTCATTTTGGAGCATTCCTTCCTCTACAAATGTGTGTCATTAATTTATTTGAGGAGTCAATACTGAGTTGTCCACATGCCGTCTAAAAAACCTCCCAAAATTCATCCTATGTTATACCGTTACACAAAAACTTTACACCTTCTTTACACAGCCAGTTTTGAGTTTCAAGAAAAACAAAAAAACACGGACAGCGAATTTTTTTATTATCTATCTTTTAAAAAAAGCCGCACCGTTATAGCTGTAGGGGTGCACAGGTGTTAGGGGTACCCAAGTATATTATAGGTACGAGCTAACGCGCAACCTATAATATTCACAGAGTCTGTTGCATCGATTGAAGCCAAAATTTACTGCATGAGTAAGAACTTTTGTAAGCATTCTTCGCACAGGCGAAGTTCCACCCGAAATCCTAAGCTCTCCATGTAAACGATCCTATTACTCGTATAGTGATCTTTATTTTAGCACAAACCTCTTTGCAAATTTTATAAACTGCTAAAATAAATTTGATCGACTGAAATTGTGTCATACGCAAGATAGTATTCAAGGTTTCTCCGATGGGATGGTGAAACCTATTCAACTATGTTAGGCTGCCACCAAGAATGAATCAAAATTTTAGACGTTTGGCCATTTTTCCAGGTGATTACGAATGAAATAATAACATGAAGGTGCTAAGCGCCGAAACTTTTATGTGATGAAAGGAGCTATTTATTTTGTACTCATATCTATTTTGCTTGGTATGCAGTCAAAAACGACGCCTTTTTAGAGTACATCCTAAAAGCATCACAAATAATTTTTTGTGGTTGCATTAAAGGTAAGTGTAGAAAAACAACTAAATGTGGCGCGAATCGCCAAAAATCTGAAAATTTTCTGATAAAAGAAGTTCCTTTGCTATCAGTATGTACTACCTTGCCAGTTAAAGCGATTTCTACGGCTTAGCACTCATCATATTTAAATGCGGCCTTGCCTATATGTATGCAAACTCGAAAGACAAGCTCTTGTAAAATATCAAATATGGTCGCTCAGAAGTGCAGAGACAATAAATATCAAAAAGATATCGAAGTGACTGTTACCACAAATGGACGTGACATGAGCGAAGGGTCAGGTAAGTGCAGAGCACACATGGGCGTAAGAGAAGGATTTGTGGTATACACCCCCACATAAGTTGAAACCTCCCCCGGCTGATCACTGTAGACCCCAGTATTCTCTTTAAGTAATATTTTTGGCAATTTTTCTTGATTTCACCCAACAAAACCCTTCTTGAATTTCCTTGCTGCCCATGTATAATGTGGAGTGGATTCCCTTAGAATTCGAAAACTACCTTCGAATCCGGTATACCCAACAACCGAATTTTTGTTACCTTGTTGCAGTTTTTCCCCATCAAGCATACAAAATTTGGTTGCTGCCCATATATAGCTGCCACTCGCAAATGTACACGTTTCAAAGATTTCTGGCATAAAGCAACCAGTTTTGTAAATTTTACATTTATTAACGTGCTTTGAATACGCAGTATATCACTCGCCTGGTCTCATTAAGCTGACACTCATAATATGATTCTATGCAAAAAAGCGTAGGTACGTATGCTAAAAATGAGAAATAATAAAGTTAACATTTTAACGCTAGCAACTCAACGGTCGGTAAGAAATAAAGTTGAAACTCTCTTTAAATAAATAATATTAGCAGGGTTATTGCTCACAGTGTTGAAGACTCTGTCGAAAAAACTAGGCCTCATTCCAGCGGTAATCCAATTGTGGACTGTGTCATCCGTCATGCCATGCTTTTTGGCTAAGGTCACGAACTTTTCCTTATCTTTTAGCAATGAAGCCAGCGTAACTTCGCCTGTGAAGCGAGCATTGTGCAAAGTAAGAAACAATGGTGTACAGTATGTATGATTTAGGGTCCAGAATCGGATAAATCACTATTGCATATAAACGTGTAGTCCAGGGATCCAAGAATCCGCAGGCTTTTCCAGAATCCGGGATACCACAGATTAAATTTTCAAAATTATATGTATGATTGTTTTTTAAAGCTAATGGATAGAGCTTGATGACAAGGTCGATAAAAAGGTGTTTTTTGCCCATATATCTTAATTTTTGGTACTTTTTGGCTTTCAAAAATTGAGGACTCCCAGAAACGTTGTCCTTGAATGATCAACACTATAACATCAACAGAAATAGCGGATTAATGAATTTACAGATTCATGTGAATTTTCTGAAGTTACAAACAGGATAGCAAAGAACTGAAGTTCCACAATCTAAATTTGTACAGAAAAATTATGAAGTTAATTGTTATTTTAGTTCATTTACAAATCTAAGCTAATAAGCAAAAATATACAATCTAAATAAAAATTGACTATTGTAATGTTTCGAATAACAATTAGTCTGTTTTTAATCAGGCCAAGGTCCATACATGCACGCTGGCTTCGTGGTCTGGACAACTTAAATGGAAAATGAAAGATTTTTGAAGAAAATAAAGCAAATTGAAGGTCAGAAATTAATGAAAACCGAAAATTTTCAGCAGAAGTTATTAAAAATTATCAGAATTTGTGGATCAACATAGTTTTTAAGCTAAATAGGCGTGTATATCACTATCGAGGCCTGTTTTGCTCAAAAAGCTCTCTGACTGATCCTTAATCGAAATTAAAAAAAAATAATTAAAAACAATATAAAAGATCATTAAAGCATGAGCTCAAATTTTGAGAAAAATTCGGGAAATCCTAATTATTTTGACAATTTCGTTATGAAAGATGCATACAGTAACCATTATTAATCGCGTTACCGGAGGAATCGCTTGCTGGCAATAAATTGCTGGCAAAGTTGAAAAATCTTTCCAAATTCTTAATAAAACTGAGCGCGTTATTAAACGAATTGCTGGATCCCAACAAAAGCTGTACATTTTTTGTCATGAAATTGAGTCTGAATTACAATGTCCAGATTTTAATCGATGTAAAGCGTGCCAGCTTAAGAATGACCAGTACAAAAATTATAGGTGGAAATGAAACAAGTAAAATGGACCAAATGTGCAAAATAAGAAAATCAGATAGAAACTTTGACAGATAGCAAAATTCGTTTTCGCATTGTCTGCTTTATCTAGGTACTAGATTAGTAAATAAGCAACGGCAACCAGTTCCAGGATAAAAGCAGGCTGAAATCGTACATGATAAACATAGTAAGCATTCAATTTCATTGCCGCATTTTTCAGTACTGCTGTTAGAGTTTGAGCTTAGCTTGAGTCTGAACATGTTGGGATCAGCTCACGCCACAGCAAAATATGTCGACCATTGCTTTTTTGACCAAATTTTGGGATATTGAGAGAATAATGAATGGATGCACATATTCATGTAAATTTCAATTTACACCGTACTTTAAAATCATACAGAAATCTCTTTGAAAATCGAATATAATATCCTCTCGACATTTCAGCCGATGAACCTTTTCAATTAGCGCAAACGCTAGACAGTAATAAATAAATAGCAAATAATAAACACATTTGACAGTAATATTATTCGCTTAATTTCTTGATTATTAGTTGTTCATGTAAGACCAAAAATGAATTGTAATAAAAATCGAAACAAGCAAGTTTTTTGCACTTTGATGTATTCACAAGTCATTAATGCTGTTTACACTACATACAAAGGGCTTCCTTATTCACTAAATCCATATCGGCGTCTGTTCTGGCGTAATAGAAGCATGTGTTTTTTAACATATGTGCACAAATATGACTGCAAAAACGGTAAAAAGCCAGCGCTAGGCATAGCCTTGGCGACGTAATGACCTAAAGTAAAGATTTTGGGTGATAGGTGCCACTAATCGTAGAGGAAGGACTTTCTGGGATTGGAACGGAATGTAAGTGCACTGATCATTAAATGTTGCTTTAGGTACTAACCCTTATTACCGTAATTACAAATGATGGGGTGATTAGAGAATTTCATTCTAATAGAGGCATTATATAAAAGAATGCAAGAATCAGAAAGAAAATGTTAAGAAACATGAAGCTCAGCTCTTCTGCAGCACATTTAGATGAATGCGATTCATACAAAGTACTTATGTTTTCATACGTCAATGTCAGAATGTGCGATAACGTCATGGTCTTGTAGCAAACCTCAGCAGAGTCTGAGGACGAAATCCCAACACTTCCCTTCTCAGAAAATTAGACTTTGTTTCCTAAGCTTGAAAACTAATATTTTTTCCCGATCAGAGTTACTTCCGCTTTCATAATGAGCATGCATCAAGTGCGTGTATTTCAAGCGCAAATGGGCGTGGAGGTCTGGATTACACGTGGGCTTGGGAGGTTAGTATGCACCCCCCAGAAGGCCGAATAACCTCCCATTAACCAAAACACCCTACCCCCAGAATTCAAATTTTGAAATTTTTTGTTTTTTTTCGCAATTTTTTGATGCCAATGAATAGTGCTCGATAAGAAACGTTAGAAAATAGTGTTCTTTCACCATACCACAATTTTTAGGACGAATTTTTTTACCTTTGAGAAATTTGCAAATCCCCTCAGTACATTTCTGATAATGTGCTATCATTTACATACAATAATATACGAGTACAAGGGCTTTTTTCAATTAGCTGTGGTCATATGTGTATCTACTTTTTGGTCTGCATGAGCCAAGGCATAAGTTTCACAAACATTGTTCTGTCTATGCTCAGTAAAAAAATTAATAAATACTTCAATAAACTAGAATTATAAACATGGATACAAAACAGTTTTACGTAACGCTTCCAAGCAATTCCCAAGAAACAAAAACTGCAGCCACATTTGTTACTGCAAATCTGCCTAGACAAATCGCATTAACTGGCGACTGGGAGGTCGGCTTATCTGAAATAATTTATCCAAATACATGGCACAATGTTGCCGAGGAGCAGAATATGATATGATTTTACGATTTTAAAAATAATGTTGGAATAAAAATGCTTATCCCTCGAGCAAGATATCTAAATATACATGATCTCGTTAAAACAATCAGTGAGGAATAAAAATGGTTAGTTTGAAAGAAAAATTTGAATACATGCAATATTTCGGTATAAAGTATGATGAAAACAGAAAATTTTGTCACTTAACAATTAATACTGAATATATTCGAAGTGTAAAGCTGACAAAGCATTTAATGTATATGCTAGGATTTCTAGAAAGTCAGTTTAGCGATATGAATTATACTGTCGCACAAGAATTAATCATAGCTGCCCATCATTCTCCTGACATGCTGGGTGGCATGCATAATTTTTATGTGTATTGCCATTTAGTTGAACCTCAAATCGTTGGAAATAATTTTGCACCGCTTCTGCAGGTTGTGAATATAGAAGGAAAATATATGGATATTGTTAATCATGCATATATTACTCCACATTATATACCTGTGCTCGAAAAATCATTCAATACCATTGAAGTGAAATTAAAAGTGATCAAGATAAAACTGTGCCTTTTAAATTTGGCAAAACTATAGTTAAATTGCATTTTAGATAAATACAAACCAGTGATCAGAAAATATAAAAAATGATTTTCTTGCTAGTGGTTTTACATTTTACATACGGGGTTGACGCATACCGTGATGATTATGCGAATGAGTCTATGGTAGTGTGTCATAATTTAGCAGACTGTAGTAGGCTTCCAAGATCAGTCCAAAACATGATTTTGAGAGACAGCTATGATTTTAAAGTTTCCGACTGGAAAAATTTGACAACATGCTTACCAAAACTTGAGTCTATGAAATTTGTGCCTTAATGTAAAAGCTGTTTGAAAATTGATGAACATCTTAATGGAATAAAAATTGAAGGCAGGTTTTTGGAAAGCGATATAAAATGCAGACATAAAGAAGATTTGAATATCATTTCAAATGAGATTTTTGAGTTGTATTGCAATGTTATGCACTCTAACCATCCTATACATTATTCACTTTATTAAAAATGATATTTTAAAGCATCATGACGGCAGTCAAAATAGCAGTACAGTCATTGCATATTTGAGCTAAGTAGCGCCAGTGACCCCCCTCGGCTAGAAGCGTTCAAAAAAATTTGGGCAGGCGTGAGCATTCACAATTTAATGCTATTGCTCCGCCAGTCAACAAAATGCGCTTATTATAAATTCGCTGCCAATGCGCAATATAACTTGACTGTTCATTAGCAGTGGGCAGCCACTATTATTTTTCCTATATTGAGTATGCGCCTCAGAATTATCAATTTAATGCTATTGTTGCTTCGTCAATGCGCGATATTACCAGCTGCAAAAAATGCTTGGCCAATGCGCTTATTATATTCATCGTGCTTCAATCTATGTTGCTTCGCCAATGCGCAATATTTTTCTTCCTATATGTAATACATAGGTATTTCATTCCTTGGATTCCCTGGGCCCCCATCCCTCATCATTGCGCCCTGAGAGAAAAGCCAGGGCGCAAGCAGGGCGCTCCTCCGCCTGTGCTATAGCACAGGAGAGGCTGCTCCTCTGCAATCGAGTGGGCGGGGCCTATAACACAAAACATAGACGTATATACTTTGTGTTGCGGGCTAGAGGGCCAGCTTTAACTACTCTTACATAATCTCGTAAATTTTGGAAGTTTTCAAATGAATGAAAATTTTTTAAACAGCGTCTAGAAGTGTAATGCTTGTGCTTTTCTTTGGAAAAATATTGATTAATTACAACCTTTTTATGGCTGTAGAAATTACATAATAGGTATACATATGTACTTACCTACCAAAAGTACAGGGTGTCCCAGCTGACTATTCGCGATTTTGTTTTTTGATAACTTTTGCAATTTTCATCCGTTTTCCTTCAAATTTTGTTACAGTATAGAAACAACATTAAGACTTCATGTGTCATCTTTTCAGATCAAAGTTTTATGTAGTTATTATTTTATCTGAAATATTCAATGGCGTATGCCGTTGGAAAACTTGCAAAAGTAGCACCATGGTAGTATGGACGAAAAGCTTCGTCGTCATGGTTCAACAAAAGTTCAGAAGCGAGATGAAGCGTGACCCTCCCAGTGACCAGAGCATTAGAAAGTGACATTTAGCTTTGATGGAGACCGGTTCGGTTCAATGTCAAGAGGAAGCGAAGCAGATTGATATGGCCTGAACTTTCCTCCGAACGAGCCGATTGGCTTCGCTTCCTCTTGACATCTTGAATCGAACCGGTCTCCATCAAACTTGAATGCCATTTTTTAATGCTATTGTCACTGGGAGGGTCACGCCTCATCTCGCTTCTGAACTTTCGTTGAACCATGACGACGCTTTTCGTCCATTCATACCATGCTGTCACCTTTGCGCGTTCTCCAACAGCATACACCATAGAATATTTCAGATAAAATAATAACTATTTATAACAATGATCTGAAAAATGACACAAAATCTTAATATCATTTCTATTCTGTAACAAAATTTGAAGAAAACGGATGGAAATTGCGAAAGTTATTAAAAAAACAAAATCACGAATAGTTGGCTGGGACACTCGATTAAATATATATACCAAATATCAAAAATATACAAATCTTATTTTAAATAAAAAATAGCAGAATATCATATTTATATCATATTAAAATTAAGTCAACTATACCAATATCATATTTTAATCATTTTTGGGCTACCAAAATAACACTACCAGATAGTACTTTACTGACATTTACTGACTTGCAGTTCAAAAACTAAAATTAAGGCCAGAAGTGTAGTTCTAGTGACTTTCGGCAAATTTCAAAAATACAAAGTGAGATCAATTTTACTTCCATTGTGAAATCTTAATGTAGTTTATTGTCAATCGTATTACTGTAGTAAATTTTCCCTACATATTTTATTCATTTTATGTTTCTCTACTTGTTGTTCTGTTGCACTTTAAACACCGGTCGTTAGATTTGAGTTAACACTTTTTGTTTGTTGTGAATTCGTGTTTTATGCAACTCGCGTGTTATGTGGAACTATATGTAGGCTCATGGCTAAAATTTGATCATTTATATCACTAACGTCGTTATTTTCCGTGTAAACTTATTTGAATTGTATGTACACTGGCGCTGAGTTCATCGCACTCCCTAGATAGCCAAATATCCAAATAAAACGAAAATATCCAACAAGACCTTCCTCCAAAATTTCATTTTCAATGCACATTTTATAATATACGAGTGAGATTCTTTCTTAAATTGCAATTAGCTTCAAAACGGTATCCAATTTGATAATACTTTTTCTAAATCTCGTAAACGAAATAGTCAAAAGTCGGAAACTAGTTGGAAAAATGCTCGAAGAGCACTGGAAAGTTATATGTTTTTGTTCTTTTAAAGAGTCAAAAGTTGGGCACAAGCTGCTCAAAACTACGTTGATACCCACAATGAAAATCAAAATGGACTGAAGCATCTTGATATTCACCCATAAGCAAACATATCTCCGCCTTTTTTCATGTGTCATGTAACAATGGCCAAATCGTGTAGTTATGTACCTATACACGAATCAAGTTTTGTAAATTTTAAACTTGAATCGCGAATATTGTAATGGCCAAACTTGTCCTTTGGGATTGAGGGAATCTGTATAGTATATTTCACGAAACCTTGTGCATGGAAATCAATTTTCAGCGATCTGAACGAGCAGTTACAAAAGTAGTTTCCACGCAGATTACTGTTATGGAACTTTGCACGGTAAAAATTTACATATATTTCCTCATTTCTTTGCACAGTATCGCCATTGTTGCTTCAGGTTTTTGTAGTCGATTTACATCGTCTAAAGAACTACTGTCCATGCACGAGGTATGTTGAAATAGACTAAAGGCTTTCTGTAATGAAGAAAATGAGAAATTGCGGCTTAGATAAATGAAAATTCGGATTTGTTTTCAAGTCATTCGAAATTTTTTCAATCCTAATTTAGTGTTTACAATTATGGAGAAAAAAATTTCAATCAAAATTAATAAAGACACAATCAAAAAGCTTAGTTTTAAAAACACGTTTCTTTGTCAGAATATAAGTCAATAATAAATAATTCTTTCCTTGGAATACATTTAATTTTGACTACAGTCTGTTTCACGAAACCTTTTGCATGAATTTAAATTTTAAAGTGAATTTAAATCGATTACAAAAGCGGTTTAAAGTGATGCAGCAACCATGATATTGCGCACAGCAATCGATAAGCAAACAAAGTTTCATTTTACAAACTTTTATTACAGTAAGCTGCCTAGAAACCACTTTTGTAGCTCCTCGCTAGATCGTTGAAAATTGATTTCCATGCACAAAGTTTCGTGAAATAGACTATAGCATGATAAGTACAGTAAGTCGATAGATGAGAAAGTGTAATGAAAACTTAGAGTTCAGAAATTGTTTTGAAAAGTCTTAGTAAGGGAACAAATCATCAGACTACCTACATACACACACCTATCTACTTATGTAGGTATCTTATATGACCGTCGCTTTAAATACGTACTTACCATACCTAGGCGTGGGGTATGCACCCTCCAGAAGGCAAAATATCCAACAAAAAATGGCAAAAACCCAGCTACACCCCCCCGAATTTCATTTTTAAAACTTTTTTTTGCTTTTTTCGAGTTTTTTTATGCCAATCGATATAGCTCGACGAGAAACGTTCAAAAATGGTGTTTTTTCCATCATAGCACCATTTTTAAGGCCAATATTTGACTATGAAAAAAGTTTGCACCCCCAGACCTTTGGAGCCGCCCACTCATGGTACTAACTGTACAACATTAAAATAAGTTCGAAACTGCTACAAGTTTTAAGGGACAACGGTTCAATTTGTGTTTTTTATGTAAATCAAAGAAAAAAGGCGGAGATATGTTTGCTTATGGTTGAATATCAAGATGCTTCAGTCCATTTTGATTTTCATTGTGGTGATCAACGTAGTTTTGAGCAGCTTGTGCTCCACTTTTGACTCTTTAAAAGAACAAAAACGTATAACTTTCCAGTGCTCTTCGAGCATTATTCCAACTAGTAGAATTAATGGCCAACAAATTTCGAGAATTATCTATTTCTGCAATAAATTATGTATATATGTATAATATAATCAGAACATAAAAAGGTTATGAATTACCTTTTGCCGCATTCGAATCAAATAATTTTTGCGCAGCAGCAATTTGAGCTGACGTCAGCATGACATTTTCTCTCGAATTTTCTTAAATAATGACGTAAACGGTAATTAAGTGACCTGCACTTAAAGTTATATTTTACATTTTCTATAGTCTGTTTCGCAGAACCTTGTGCGTGAATCACAATTACTGAGTCAATGTAGTGGTTTGAACTAAATCAATATTCACGATAATATTCATTGCAAATGACAAGCATATGAAGTTTTATTTTTAAAATTGCACTACAGTAGGCTACTTAGAAACCACTTTTATAGCTCTTTGCTTGAGTGCTGGAAATTGATTTCTAAGGACAAGGTTCCGTGGAATGGACTATAGTAAAGATAAATCGGTATGTGTCGGATAAACACGATCAAGTTTTTATTTGATCAAACCAAACGGAAATAAAGCGATGACATAACACAAGCA
This sequence comes from Mermis nigrescens, assembly GCA_036768485.1. Lineage (NCBI taxonomy): Eukaryota > Metazoa > Nematoda > Enoplea > Mermithida > Mermithidae > Mermis > Mermis nigrescens. Next base: position 123,455 of record JAVLUZ010000036.1, on the reverse strand, counting down.
CATATGTATGTATATGAGCCACTTGGCAAATGTATGAGTACAAGCTGGTCTGCATCCAAAGGATTGACTCCGCCGAAATAAAAAATTATACTTCCGCATTAGAAATTTTCTGGGGCATATGATGCCCCGCCAAGATGAGTTTTCAGTAATTTTGAAATATTCAGCAATCAAGACCGACCTATAGTACGGTTATCATTAATAATTTAAGGATATAATTATGTTCTGGAAAATACTGCAAGTTTTTTAAAAAACTGTCATTTTTCATATTTCAGATTTACTTATGTATTTTAGCGCAGTGAAACCCAAGTAGCTGGATATTATTTTGCTTCCTGTAACAAAAACGCGATAGAAGACCCGTCCATGCTCGACATATCGTAATTTGTATGAAAACCGTTCGGTACCAGACATTGTTCCAAGTACATTTGAGTATGCATCTGGAAAAACCAGACTCGTTTAAGATTAAATTGAAATACTCGACGACTCGATTCACACAGAACTTCTCACTTTCTGCGAGAATAGCGAAAAACAAATGGCTAACTCGGGACTTAAATACGGGTTTTCTAGTTACCGGATTACACCGGTGAAACGTGCTTTCAACGTCACCATTTATTCCAGTGTAAACTTATATCTACTAATATTAATTTCAGTCTCAATTGATTAGTTAGTTGGCTGGTTAGGCCACAAATGGAAATCGGACAGTATCGAATTGTAAGGAGATGAGCAATGATTTGGCAAGCAAGCGTTGAAAGTAACAATAAATTTCAATGAAAAAACTCAGCAACAGGAGAGTCATTAAAATGTGATGTAGATTACTTTACTTTTACAGTTTTCAATTTTGTTTAAAGAATTTTTATCATCAGTCAGTACTCAGACAATTTATTAGTATCATAAGTAACGCGTTAGCGCGTACCTATAATAAACTTGGGTACCCCCAACATAAGCCCTCTGCTTACAGCTATAACGGCACACATCTGGGAATTGCGGTTTTTAAAAAATATAGATAATAAAAAACTTGGATACCCTTTTTTGCTTACAATCAACACCAACTAGGTTAGAAATCTGGTCTTAAAATTTCTTTACACTCATTAGTTGTTGCACAGGAGTGTAAATTAGACGGATTTTACTGTTTTGATGTGCACGAGCATATCTAACTCAGTTTTACATTCTATGCAGAGTAGTTAAGCGTGCTTCCCTAGGGGGCAGTGTTATAACATATACAGCGTTATAAGATAGGACTCTGGCCTGCATGCACGCGCCTGTGTTGTAGCATAGGATGCCAGGTGGAGCGGGGGCGGTGGACGAGGCGGATCTGCTCCTAGCTCAAAATCGAGGTAGCGCCAGAGAGCAAATGGCTGGGTAGGGCCTACTCGAAGCTGCCCAGTGGAAGGTAGTTGGGGGTGAGAGGCCTACCCGGACCTGTTGCATGGCGGGTGGTGGTAGAGGAAATTTCTAAAGAGAACCAGTAGTCGGATGGAACTGAAATTTTAGGGTTGGGATCCCTATTCGGTAACTTTACAAAAATTTTTAGGATGTACCTATAGTATACCAGCATCAGTTTACACTTTTGCGTAACTGAAGAATCAATGGTCAGATTTTGTTAAAATTCTCAGGACATGATGTATATAGGCGAGTCATGCTATGCAAAGAATATAAGCGCGCAGCCTACAGTACAACAATTTACTTTACAATTTCTCATATATAACTATATTCGAAGAACTATAGGGCTATTTGGGTTTAAATTTTAGGGGTAGGATGAATACTCTATTTGCAAAGTAATGCAAACATTTGGAGGAAGTACCAACAGTATATCAATTTCAGTCTACACTGCTTGATGGCGTCAAACGGATGGATGTAAAGTACCCTGTGGTAATTAATTTTTTTTATGACTAAAAATCAATTATAATAAACATGCCTAGACGTGCCCAATCCTGTCAGTAAACCTACATGGGAAGGAATAACAACCTTGGCAGTGTGTGTGTTTGTGTGTGTTGGGGGTAGCAATCCCTGTGGGAGGCCACAAGCGCCACTGAGGTCCACAAGCGCAGCCTCCACAAGCTCCACCGGTTCCACAAGCGCCACTGTGTTCACTATAGCCATTATAGTTAGTTTACGAAAGTAGTCAGCTATTTCGTCATCAGGTCATAGCGATTATTATCTACGTGTAAATTAATTATTTTGATGGCCTTTGGCCCTTCATAAAACAAAATATTGTCCGAGTATACTCTAATCCGGTAGTCAGGTACCAGAACATTTTGTTTTTCAACAGCTTCAAGATCGTTTTTTTCTTTATCAGTGTTAAGATCAGCTTAGTGCATTAGATCTGAAGCTAGCCGTTTTTGCAGAGTACATTGGCTGTTATCTTCTTTCATAATAGACTCCCATTTTTGGCTATTGTCCAGCTTTGCTATTCCTGTAACAACAGCTCGAAGTAGTGATAAATTATCATTTGATGCAATTTTACTGATGTTAATAAATAGATAGGCTGTTATAAAATGAAATAAAAAATGTAAAAAGTGTTAAAGCAAATATATTTTGACCGTAAAACGGGTATAGTAGAGTGGAACAGCTATATGAGAGGGCTAAAAAAGTAAAGCCAAAAATAGACCGGTCCTACGTGCAAGAATGGTTGGAAAAGCAGCCCACCTATAAATTACACAAACCCGCCCACAAGCGGTATTCTCGAAATAAAGTGTTAGTAGGTAGCATTGATGAGCAATGGCAAGCTGATATTGTAGATATGCAGTCTTTAAGCAAGTTTAACGATAATTTAATGTATCATTTGATTTGCATAGACAATTTTTTCAAAATACGCATGGTCTGTCCCTCTAAAATCCAAAAGTTCAAAAGATGTTATGACCGCTTTTCAAAGCATTTTAAATTCATGTAATCGAAAAGCGTACAAGCTGCAAACAGATGCAGGGACCGAATTTACAAACAAGGAGTTCCAGAAATTTCTAAAATCTGAATCTATCGATTTTTTCCTGACTAAAAGCGAAACAAAAGCTGGCATTGTTGAATGTTTTAATCGCAAGGTTAAACAACGTATGTGGCGGTACTTCACCAAGAGCAATTTGTATAAATATATTGACGTATTACCCGACTTGATGAAAAATTGTGATCACTCTAAACATCGTACCATAGGTACATCGCCAGCTAATGTGACCGTAAAAAATGGAACGGAAATTTCGAATAGAGCATTTATGATTGATAAACAGAACGTTGTCTTTAAATTCAATATTGGCGATGAATTTTCAGTAATTAAAGAAAGATATGCTCGAACCCCCACCCGTTAAATTTTTGAAGATCGAATGGGCGAAAGAGTCGAAGGTATTTTTTATGAGCCTGAATTGCAAAAAATTGAAACAAAAACTGACGATTTGTACGTAATTGAAAAGATTTTGAAAACGCTTAAGAAAGGCAATAAAACTGATTATTTAGTATGGTGATGAGGGTACCCAGAAAAGTTTGATTCCTTGGTCTCGAACCTATTAAAGCTATAAATAGTAAGTAATTCTGTATCTCCAATTAAAGTCAAAAATGGAGATCAGCCGATGTTTTTTCAATCATATAATGCATCCTTTGTCACAATTCACTTACTTGTCTGATGATGCGATTGGAGACTATTTTTGGCCAAACATGAGCGAGCAATATAAGCGAACATTACTCGAATTTGATGAGAATGCTATTTTGAGCTTCTCAAAGTATGTCAGAAAACAATTAAAAAGGCGATATTTACGTATTATTTGAATTATGGGAATTTTTAAGTCCTTAGGCCAAATTTTATTTTGCAAACTATTACACCACACACATAGACGAGCACCTAATCTCATCCATGTCTAAGGTTTTAATTTGAAGTTTTGCAGAGTTTGGAAATTTTTTTGTTAAGTTTGAAAATTTTTTTGTAAAGTTTGGAAAATTTCTTGTAAAGTTTGGAAAATTTCTTGTAAAGTTTGGAAAATTCACTATTCAAATTGACATTGCTCAAGCATTGTTGAAACTATTTTATAGGCTATATGCAGCACATGTTTGTGTTTTGCACCTGCAAGAATCATTTTTCCGCTTGTAAAAAGCAAAAAGGTTACATTTCTAAATTTGTATACCGAACCAGTAAACAATTCTACTTCGTACATGCATTTCCCATTTACCATCTCATAAAATTTACAAAGATCAATGCGAAATTTCGAGTTAGCCGAGCCAACAAACAGTTCAGGCTTTATTTTTAATATTGAATTCTCCATCTTTAGTATGTGGATGAATGCCTTTATCGTATTTTCGCCTTCTTGTATAGTTTTAGCTCCAACGCATACAATTTTACACGATCTGAAAATCAGCAATGTTGCCTGAGGTAATCGAGATACAATACCTGGAAATTTTTGGTGATTGTATTGCGCAGTATTGATCGATCTCGGATAGACATCATCTAGATTTAGCGTATTCGGCAGTGCTGTACTTAGCACAATTTCTGTATTGTGACCATTTTCTATAAATACCTATACATATAAATCATTATTTATAAACAAAAAATGATTTTTCAACAACCTTTCACCTGCCTTGTCTCAGGGCCAACAAAATCAGGCAAAATAACGTTTGTTAGGCGACTGATTGAGAACAGAGAACATTTGATTGATACAGAATTTAAAAAGATTTGGTGGTGCTTCGCGGAAAATCAGCCGCTTCATAAGAAAATCGATCATGTGTCATTTTTAGAGGGCTTCCTGATTTTAGTCACTTCAAGCAGTTCAGCCCTACACTACAACTTTTGATACTTGATGATTTAATGCAAGAGAGTAAGGGTAATGCTCAAATTGTACAACTATTCAAAATGAGTTGTCATCATTGGAATATTAGCATCATTCACATTGTGACAAAACGCTTTCTTTGAAGGTCTTAGAACATTGCGTATAAAGTCGGATTATATTGTTTTATTTGAATATCCTGCTGATCAGCTACAAACAAAAATGCTATCAAGGCAGCACCCTACCAATCCAAAATATTTTCTTGAAGCCTCTTTCGATGCTACTTCTTATCCGCATGACTATCTTCTGATTGATCCCAATCAAAATTCTAGAGACAAGCTTAGGCTAAAAACAAATATTTCAAATGATATTCCCACTGTTTATATACAAAAATCTATAAATACTCAGAAAAACACGAATAAAATAATGTAAAAATGGGTAAAGAACGATTGAAACGCAATTTTGTATGTCTACATCTCTTATGTAAAACAAAGAAACCTCAAAGAGACGCTATTATAAATACTGCAACTAAAGATCAAATCCTTTGTCTCTGTGACTGTGCAAATAATTTCCTGAACAGTATATTCATTTTTCTGGGAAAGATAATAACAAACTTAGAAGATACCAGAATCAAATAAGATACTTGGCAAACAATAGACAGGCAAGTACGAAAGATAGAAAAAATATAATACAAAATGGTGGTTTTCTTCCACTTTTACTTACTCCTATACTTACAATTGCAGGCAGTTTACTAGCTGACGCAATTACAGTTAGAAAATGAAAAACACTGAAAAAATGATCCTTATACCTGCTGAAATAAGCGAACGTTATAAGCCAATAGATATTCTACTCGATTCTTTGGATAATGAGATGCAAAAAATCTTGAATAACAAAAATGTACCACCTGATGCAAAGCTCATAAAATATAATCAGATTCTTGTCAAATTTAAGCGATTGCAAGAACAGAAACAGCAACCATATAAAGCTGGCATTGTTGAAGATGTAAGTAATGCAATTAGCGATGAAGAAATACTCTCTGGTATGCCAAAAAGTCAAATTCCAAAGGCAAAACTGCTTCTTCACCATATACGTACTAATACATTTCTTGAAATTGAGCCAGGTGGTAAACTTATAATAAATGTTCAAAAAATTGAAAACTTAAATATTATAGATTCATTAATGATCTGGCATGCGAGCGCAAAAAAATCAGCAGATATCCTGGCACAGTGCTGAAAATGTCCAATCGCAAAAATGTTCTGCTTGAAAGTGTGGGTAATAGGCAAGCTAGAGAGATTTTTGCTGCAGGCAATGAATTTGACTGAGATGAAAGTCTATAAATACTTACTGTATTTAATTTAATAAAATAAAATACAAAAATGCATGTACAATTTACTCCTGACGATTTAAGCATTTGGTTAGAATACTACACTGCGCTGGCAGCCCAAACTGGCTATGGAGTTGGAGGGGCTCAAAGGCATTCCATATCAGAGGGGTGTTGGCCTTGGCAATTTTTTGTCGTTCCCTTTTCAGAATGGCCGTCCCTGTTTTGCAATCTATTGGTAAGCGAGTTGGAAAGCATGCTCTAGTTGCAGGTTCAAACATAGCGCCTGATTCGGCTCGGGGAAAACCGCTTTTCGAGTCTACTAAGGAACATTCAAAGCGAAAAGCTGCTCAATGGTTTGATGAGGCCTTTAAATCTCTACAGCAGCAAGGAAAGGGTCTCGGTAGCCGCCCAAAGTTCATAAATATCAGCATGATAGATGCCTTTTCTAAAAACAAAGGCGCTCATAGACGTAAAATCTATCCCAAGAACTAAAACTGAATTAGACTTTTTCACGGTCCCTCCTACTCAAGGTTGTTATAAATCAAGGCTTTTGGCATGAAATCCAGCCTACCCATCCAATTACCAATGAGGGGCCCTATGAATTCAGAATACCCCCAGACCATCATTATCTACAGCTGAATAAAAATTACATTTAAATGTTACAATGAATAAAAAAACCAACAGTTGCTGCTGGAGCAGCAGTACCCAACTATGCACCTATAAACCTAATTGGTAAAACTTTCTTCAAGTAGGTAGAATGCTCTTTTAGGAGGCAAATTAGTTTTTGACAGCTCTAATAAATATGCATACAGAGCATACTTGGAAACTCAATTGAATTATGGGTATGATGCTAAGCATTCACACTTGCAAGCAGGATTATATTTTCATGACGGTGGCACTAATGTTGACACAAAAGATAGTGAATCATTCAAAAAGCGAGCTGCTATGTTTAAAGATGAAAATATTGTAGAAGTTGCGGCTCCACTACATATTGACATGTTCTTGCGAGACAGGTATCTGATTAATTTCATCGATTTCCACTTAGAATTACATAGAAATAGTGATGCGTTTTTATTGCAGTGCTTTAAGGATGTCGTCTTAGACGTGAAAGTCTTGCAAATGAAATTTTTATTCGAAAACTTGAAGTATTAGACACTGTAAATTTAGCACTCGAGCAAACAATGCTTTCATACACGGCAAAATATCCTATTAGATGCATAGCTATGACTAATTTGCACATCTCAAATCCTGCTAGAGAAACGCCCAATTATACATTGTTTACTGATGAGCTGCCTAGGCATATATTATTTGCTTAGTGTTGAAGGCAGTGCTTATTGAGGCAATCCAGCAAAATCACCATTTAATTTCAAACCGTTCAGCATATGCAATGTAAAAGCAAGAAGCGGTGGCATAAAATATCCTACCTACCCACTCAACATTTCATTTAAGCACGATTGATACTTGCAAGCATATAATCAAATGTTTGATGCTTTAGATATAGGGCGAGAAGGTAATTTGAGTAGGGGGGTTTTTGACTGTTTTTTGTATTTGATTTGACACCTGAAGCAGATGATGGAGGGCATTGGGATCTAGTGCAGGAAGGAACAAGAAGCATATCTGTAAGATTTGCCGATAATTTGCCTAATATGGGTGTATAAATTATTTTATATGCTGAATTTGATAATTTAATAATGATTGACAAAGAGTGAAACACGTTTCATGATTATAACGCGTAAACATGAACACTATTGAAATATTTAAAATTCCTAAAGATAATATTAAAAATAACACCTTGTTAGGAATTTTTCCTTGAGATCGCTTACTACCTATAAAAGCATATCCCACAGCTCTAGTGGTAAACTTTGACACAAGCAGCGAACCTGGCTCTCAATGGGTAGCTATATATTTTCACAGCAAGAAGAATTGTGACTATTTTGACAGCTATGGACGAAAACCACTTAGACACTTGATAAATTTCATTTCAAATAGTGCACTTGCATTTACATACAATAATGCACTAGTACAAGGACTTTTCTCAATAAGCTGTGGTCATATGTGTGTCTATTTTATTGTTTTCAGGAGTAGAAGTAGTCCATTCAGAAAGCATTGTTCTATCTATGTTCAATGAGAAAATTTATAAATACTTTGATGACTTAGAATTATAAACACGGATTCTAAACAGTTTTACATAACACTTCCAAGAAATTAACAGGAAACCAATACTGCGGCCATATATGTAACCAGCCTACCTAGGCAAATAATATTGTCTGGTGACTGGGAGGTTGGTTTGGCTGAGATAATTTATGCAAATACATGGCTCAATGTTGCCGAGGACCAGAATATGATACAATCTTATGACATCAGAAACAATGTACAACAAAAAATGTAAATTCCTCGAGCAAGGTATTTAAATATAGTTGACTTGATTAAGACAATCACTAATGGAATAAAAACGAATAGCATTAAAGAAAGATTTGAATACTTGCAGTACTTTGGAATAAGGTGTGATGATAATAAGCAATTTTGTCACCTAAAATTAATACAGAATATATTCTAAGTGAAAAGTTAACAAAGCATTTACTATATATGCTTGGATTTCTGGAAAGTCAGCTTTGCAATATAAATTATACTGTGGCGCAAGATTTGACTATTGTAGCACACCATTCTCCCGATATACTAGGTGGAATGCGTATTTTTTATGTTTATTGTGGTATAGTCGAGCCTCGTATTATTGAGAATACTTTTGCGCCGCTTCTGCAATTTGTAAATATTGAAGGAAAATATATGAATATTATTAATCATTCATATATTAGTCCACATTACATACCTGAACTCAAAGAAGCATTCAACACTGTTGGAATAAATATTAAAAGTGTCCAAGATCAACCTGTACCTTTCGAATTTGGCAATTCTATCGTAAACTTCATTTAGACGCCAAAATTAAAAAACGGCACACTGCCTCCAAGACGCGATAACTGTATCTATAAATAAGAATAATTTTGTATGTAGTTTTTTCAAAAACATGGATCACTTCTTTGAATTAGGCAAACACTCATTCACTTCTGTTCGTAGATTTAAAGTCGACTGCAAGGACGTTTCAACTAAAGTCTCGAAACCTTGATGACTCTCCTGATATTGAAGAGATGTTTGAGCAAGCTATTCAAAAGATGCTCAAGCATTACCCTGCAGACAGTCTAATAGATCTAGAAATCAAACATTCATGCCTTGACTCCCCTGTATTAGTTCCATTTACTTAGCGTTAGTATTTAAACGCCGACAAAGTTTTTAGTATTATTGATAATATAGCACAGTCCAATGAGGAGCTTAGCTTTGACGCAGATATGATCTTCAAGGTGATCATAGTGGATAAAAAACCACAATTGGGCAGAGGAGCGTACATTAAAATTGCATCAAATGATAATTTATCACTACATCGAGCTGTTGTTACAGGAATAGCAAAGCTGGACAATAGCCTGAAATGGGAGTCTATTAGGAAAGGAGATAACAGCCGATGTACTCTGCAAAAACGGCTAGCTTTAGACTTAATGCACAAAGCTGATCTTAACACTGCTAAAGAAAAACGCGGTCTTGAAGCTGTTGAAAAAATTCAAAATGTTCTGGTACCTGACTTCCAAATTGAAGTATACTCGGACAATATTTTGTTATATGAAGGGCCAACGGCCAGGCCATCAAAATAATTAATTTACACGTAGATAATAATCGCTATGACCATACGTGGGCAGCAAGAGAAAATTCTGGGGGGGGGGTGCAGATTTTTTTGAAGGTCGAAAAAATGGCCTTAAAAATGGTGGTATGGTGATAAAAACACCATTTTTCGACGTTTCTCATCAAGCACTATCCATTGGCATCAAAAAATTGCGAAAAAAAACGAAAAATTTTCAAGAATTGAATTCTGTGGGGGTATTTTGATTTCTGGGAGGGTATTTTGGTTTCTGAGGGGGTGCATACCCCGAACCCCTCACGCCCAGGTGTGGCTATGATCTGATGACGAAATAGCTGACTACTTTAGTAAAGTAATTATAATGGCTATAGTGAACACAGTGGCGCTTGTGGACCCGGTGGAGCTTATGGAGGTGGCGCATGTGGACCTCAGTGGCGCTTGTTGACCTCAGTGGCGCTAGAATTCTCACAGGACTGCTACCCCAACACACACACACACACACACTGCCAATGTTGTTACTCCTACCCACTTAGGCTTACTGACAGGTTTGAGCACGTCTAGGCATCTTTATTATAATTGATTTTTAGTTATAAAAAAATAAATATCTTCTAGCGTGCTTTACATTCATCCATTTGACGCCATCGATCATTGTAAACTAAAATCGGTATACTGTAGGTACTTCTCCAAAGGTTTGCAATAGTTTGCAAATACAGTATTCATCCTACCCCTAAAATTTCAACCCAAATTGCCCCCTAGTTCTTGAAATATAGTACAATATGAGAAAGTGTAAAGTAAATTGATATACTGTAGGCTGCGCGCTGAAATTCTGTGCATAGCATGGCTCGTTTATATGCATCATGTCCTGGAAATTTGAACAAAATCTGACCATTGGTTCTTCAGTTACGCAAAAGTGTACATCTAAAAATGTACATCCTGAAAATTTTTGTGAAGTTACCAAATAGGGTATTCATCCTAACCCTAAACTTTTAGCCCGATACGACTAATGGTTCTCTCCGAAAATTTCCCCAACCCCCACCCGCTGGGCAAAAGGTCCGGGTAGGCCTCTCAGCCTCGACCCCAGCTACCTTCACTGGGCAGGTTCGAGCAGGCCTACCCAGCCATTTGCTTTCTGGCGCTACTGATTTTGGGCCAGGAGCAGATCCGGCCTCATCCACCGGCCCCATTCTACCTGGCATCGTACGCTACAACACAGGCCTGGGCATGTCCAGGCAGGTCAGACTCTTACCTGCATATGTTATAACACTGTTTCCCTAGGGAAGCACGCTATACTACTATGCAATGTGATTGGTTTCAAAAGGTAGACGGTTATAAAATCTAGGGGAGCCCTTTTTAATTCTTTTTTAAAAGTAATATTTCCAAATTTTGAGGCGGTTTATTGTAAAGAGTCTGGGACAAAAAAATTTTTTTTCTGCTATATTCTCCACTCAGTAGACAGAAAGTGGTAATTATCTTTAAAATGTGCCTCGTCCTAAGCGCTAACACGTCAAAATTTATTTTGTTTCTTTACAAATAATAATGCGTTATTAGTGCAGGTGTAAACTTTACGCCGAAAAAATTTTTCCCACCCAGTGCGAAGTGGATGATGAATTTAAAAAAAAATGTTCTCCATAAGGTCAGAACAACGAATCTGACCTTTTAAACTTTTCTACAGCCAGTGTTTGTTGAGTTATGAAGAGGTGAACTTTGAATTCTACATCTAACTACTTTCTAATGCCGATAGATTACTCCATATGGCCTATTGTTTGATCAGATTTTTCTTATTTCCGGGTTTTTGACTCGTCTTTAATAAAAAATCATTTTATTACCATAAATGCACTATTTTTAAACGTGGTAGAATGATGAATATTTTTTCAATATAGTAAAATCAAGCTAAAAATCTGCCGATATGTTGAGTTTTGTGAAGTGGCTGACGTATCCCTTCTCGCATGTGGGTTTAAAAAAAAGAATAATGAGTTCAAAACTTCGGAATACTGATTTTCTTCTTTTTTCAATTCTTTTGGCAAAACCATACACTTCATTTGACTTTATTCATCTATTTAGGTTCTGCAGATGACATTTTTTGTTTATTGAAATTTGCCTCCGTTCTCGAATGGGAGTGTAAAGAGTGCAAAAAATCTGGGGGTGAAGGGACACATTTGGGTCGACTTCTCTACTTGTTTATGTATGCCAACAACTCCGTTTATGAGTTTTAAGAAATTTTTCTGACAGAATTGTAAAAAGGATCAAGGGCTATCTTGTGCGCACCAGCAAGCTTCTCTACAATCAATACGCAGTTAGTATTAGGGATTTAAACTTAATACTCTAGTGGATGAGTAAAAAAACAGATTTTGTACCAAGATTTCTTTGCCAACTTTTTCGGTTCTGAGTTGGTATGAATTGAATAAAACAGAAATAAAGTTACTTCTAAGGGCTCTACGTCGAAGCAAGCCGCGTTCAAAAAACGTAATATTGAGTTGTTTATGGGTGGTGTAAAGTTCGAAATCTGGAGGTGCAAAAATGGGCGAAAAACAGGTTTTTTTCGTATTTCGATTCGTAAATCATATCAAATGTTTTGCGGAACATAAGTTTGGCACATACAAACGTACTACAATCAAAGGGCTACTATGTGTTCCAACCGAATTTAGGGTTTACTCAATGGGTCGTTAGGTTCAGATTTCTAAAGTTTACAATGTAGTGGACAGTGAAAAATACGTGTTTGTCCATTTTTTTGTTCGCCACTTTCTCTGTTCAGAAGTCGGGCGAGGTCGAATAGGATGAAAATATAGTACTTTCAAAGGGGTACGTGTCTCAGCCAATTGCGTTTGTTTACATCAAGATTTAGCTTTTTCAAGAAATGTAAAATCAAAAAATTGCGGAGTTAAATGTGTTTTTGTCTTGTTTTTTCTGCCAAGTTATGGGTTATGATTCTGGACATAATCTCAAGTCTAAAAATAATCAGAAACAAATGTGATATACCAGTTTGTTTGCACTTAACAGTAGTGTAAAGTGGTTTACATCTGATATTTATTTGTCTCGGGCCATTGTGGAGACTTAATTTTTTCATAAATGTTGATCATAATATCAGAGTAATATCAGAATAACGAATCCGACTGAAATTTTCTTTACACTCAGTGGTTATGTGACCTTACAGAAGCTTGATTTTTTCTAAAGTCAAAAAAATATACCAGGAATTAAATGTGAGACGCCTTTTTGAGCGCGTTTGCTCACACTCAACAGTGGTGTAAAGTAGTTTACAACTTATGTTTATTTGTTCCCGAATTATTGTGGAGACTAAATTTTTTCATAAATCTCAATCGTAATATTAGAGTAATATTAGAATTACGAATCCGACTAAAATCTTTTTTACACTCTGGGGTTGTGTAAAGTTTACACTGCATCCTAATTTTGAGTTCTAGAGCCTTGCAAAGCTTGATTTTTTTTACAAAATGTTCCACGTAAAATCAGAATTGGGAATCTGACTGTTAGTTTTCTCTATACCTAGTAGTTGTGTAAAGTTTGCTCTATTCATTTGTTGTCAATATGTAGTTTATACTACAAATTTATTTTACTTTTAAATCTGAGCGTTAGTGTTCCTTTCACTTGATATTTGCGTAAAGTTTATGCTGAAAAACTATGATCTGTTTAAATAATGTAAGGTTGTCTTGTTTAAAATGGATAATGCTGACGTTAAGAAAAATATTGTTCTCCGCGTTCTTGGACTGCTCTCATTATTATGGCATGTTACTGTATGTGTTTTTCTGACTGATCTAATCAAATTGTGCTAATTTAAAGTATGGTACTGGCAAAGAAAATGCTCCAATGGAACAAAAAAGATGAATATACTTAGAATTGTGGATTATTAATGATGTAAAAGGAGGGGACTAGGGAAATCTACCTAAAGTCGCAAAAATCTGCTAAAAATCAAACTTTCTTTAAGCAACGCAAAAAAACCGAAGCATATTCTACGGCCTCTAAAAAAGCTTTTTTAAAATAAAGTTCAAAGTTTCAGATGAGAGTGTATAAACGAAATCTATGTTTATTTTTTTAAACAGCTGGCAAGTAGCAATGCTGAATAGCTTCATATTCTGATTGATAGAAAACTGAGTGGTATTTTATTTAAAATTGTTTCATTTTGTTATGACCATTATAGCAAGCAAAGCAGGGGCCGATTGATTAGTGCAACACAATCGTTACGGGCATGCTAGTGTATCTATATTTAGTCTGTTTCAAGTCAACTTACGCGTTTCTTACTGTTTTAAACCAACAATTTCTTTAATTGTCTTGGATGCATCGATGTTTGTTATTTGATTCAACTGGCTTAGAAAGACTCGTCAGTTTACTCAATATCATTTCCCATAGCTACTGCATAGCTAACGTGCTGCTTTTTCAATCATTTTTATGGTTAAATATTTATTTCAATCTGTTGGCCGCAGAATATACTTCGATTTTTTGCGTTGCTTAGAGGAAGTGTGATTTTTAACATATTTTGCATCTTTAAATAGATTTTTCCTAGTCCCTTCCTTTTACATCCTTAATAACCCACAATTCCATGTATATTCATCTTTTTTGTTCAATCGGAGCATTTTTATTTGCTAGTTCAGATATAATTAATAATCCAGCTACAGAAAAATACTGATTTGTCGTTGTTAATTCTGCACAATTTGCAAGCAACGTAAATGCCCACGTAATCGTGCCTATAGCATCTTGACAACCGTCGGGTGGATGCTTATAAGATTTTTATAATCTTATCCTTTTTCTTGTTGATGCTTATGGTATTGCACGATTTAATAAGCAAATGATACTGCTTACAAGTAATCTTGTAAGATATCAAATTTTTATAAGATAGCTTGTACCATCTTGCATATTTGCCTACCTTTAGCTTTCTGCTTATACGCATTCATAAGCAGGCAAGCAAATGACAAGTATCTTTGCAAGATTTGATAAGTAAAAAGCAATTTTATAAGAAAATTAGCTGCTTGTTGCTTACAAGCATGAATAAGCAAACTTATAGGTCATAGTATGCATTATCGCAAGACAACTTTTTTTGCTTGTTTCTGCTTGCAAGCACTGACAAGCAGAAGAGCAAGATAAGTTTTAAATATATCTACGGATTTACTGACGTTTTATCAGACTGACCAGAAATGATTTGGAATGAAGTCAAATACTTGTAGGTACAGAGTCTGATTGCTTTAACTTTATGGGTTTCTCTTGAATTCAATTAATCCGCATGCGTAAGGCACAAAAATGCTTACATGGAAATTTAATAGAATTGAATTAAAATTGAGTCAATTAAATAAAATGAATCTATTGAAATTTTCACAAGCGTACTAGTTACTGCTAAGCAACTCCAGCGATGCAGAAAATATTGCTAAAGCAAGTGGTGCACCTGCCAGTCTCCTCATAAGGTTATTTAATGTGTATTATTCATCCTCCTCGGCTTTTTATCAAGGAAGGCTATAATTGTATACATGAACACGCTGAGCCAATCGTGCTTATAAGTCATGAAAACAGGCCAAAGTTCTTACAAAAAATACTTAAACGCTTAGGGCCGTATTCACAAAGGCGATTTAGCTTTTAATCGATTTAAGGTCTTAAATCGATTATACTAAATCAAGATTTAAATCGATTTAAGGCAACGACGATTTAGGGATAAATCGTATTTACAAAGGTGATTTAACAATATTTTTACTAAGTCGACCTAAAGTGCATAGAAAATACTGTCTGCATAACAAGAGATAATGAAGGAACAAGCCAAAAAATATGTACACAGGTACTTCTGAAAGGTTTTCCGTATTGTCTTCTTGACATTTTGCACTATAAAGTGGAAAAATTTGCGTCTGGAGTGAAACTTTTGATGGTTACTGCTGATTTACGTTTACACTTCCACAAATGAATTCAATATGTCGGGTCATTCTGAAGCTAGGAAACCAAATTTCGAAACTGAGGAATTGTATTCCTCACTTGAATGCGTTCGTCAAAGGGCAACAATATTGGAAGACAAGGAAAGTAATTCGAAAGCATGGGCTAATAAAGATAAATGCTACAACAAACAAAAAATTTTTAAAACATCGAAAATATGGTTTGATCAAAAAAATTTTTCCAAAACATCAAAAATATGATTTTGCCAAAGATTCTTTCAAAACCATTCTGAAACGTCGAAAATATGGATTTGATCAAAAAGAGTGGTTAACAAGAAAACATTTTAAAAAATCCAAAAAATAAAATATGGTTTTTACCTACAATTTTTTTAGAAATATCCCAAAAACATCAAAAGTCCTGAAAAATAAAAAATACAAGAGACATCTCAATTCCATATAGCTATCAGGCTTAAGTTCAGCCCGGGCAACGCCGGGTAGCTCAGCTAGTCAGCAACAAATGGATTGTTGCGTTCTTTTCACTTGCCGTTGAATTTGATCCACATGATTCTGTTCTATTTCTTCTATTCTATCAAAGTTTTTAAAAAAGTCTAGTAATTCCATAATCAAACAACGTCGGAAACAACACAAAAGAAAGCCCTAAATCGAGCACTAAACCTAAGCTTCAATAGATTTAAAATCTCGATTTAAAAGGTGATGTTTCAAATCGATTTAAGCTAAATTGCTCTTGTGAATACGATTTAACAAGTTAAAACGATTTAAGTGCCCAACTTAAATCGATTTAACGCTAAATCGCCTTTTGTGAATACGGCCCTTATAGTTTTATTCAGCAATCCAAAATCTTGTAAGACGTTGAAAGTCTTAGCCAACCTTCAGCTATAGTAAATTTTTGAAAACTTTATAAGGACTAAATAAAATGTGCTAGGTTGCTGCTGCTTTTGGTCCAAAATTCGCATTTTCAAGTCAGAAATAGCTTTTTAGGAATACACACAATAATCGTGGTGGTGATCATTCCTGGGCGTGGGGGGTTTGGGGGCATGAACCATAAGTGGGCAGCTCCAAAGTTTTGGGGAATTCAAAATTTTTTGAGAGTCGAATATTGGCCTTAAAATGTTGCTATGATGAAATACACCATTTTTGAACGTTTATCGTCAAGCTATATCGATTGGCATCAAAAAATCCAAACAAAACATAAAATTTATCAAAAATGAACTGTGGGGTATTGTTGGGCTTACCTTGGGCGCGGGGTTTAGGTGTATGCATCCCCCAGAAGGCAAGTACCTAATAAGAAATGGCAAATACCCAACAATCCCCCCAGAATTTTAGTTTTTGGAATTTTTTTTGCTTTTTTAAAGTTTTCTTATACCAATCGATAGAGCTCGACGAGAACCGTTCAAAATAATGTTTTTTCGCCATAGCAACCATTTTTAAGGCCAATATTTGACTTTAAAAAATTTTGCACCCCCCCCCCCCCGACCTTTGGAGCCGCCCACCTATGTTGTTGATTATTTCCATTTTCTTGTAAGGCATTTGGCCATCTGGGGATGCTTACCCCCACCCCGCCCACATGTGGTATGCACCCCCAGAAAGCAAAATGCCTAACAAGAAAATAAAAATACTCTAGCAATACCGCCAAAATTTCAATTTTTCAATTTTTTGCTTTTTTCATGATTTGTTGATGCCAATGTTCGACGAGGAATGTTCAAAATGGTGTTTACTCTGCCGATAGTACCATTTTTTAAAGCCAATATTTGACTTTAAAAAAATTTTTGCACCCCCAGAACTTTGAAGCCGCCTGCCTACAGTCGTGCTGATGTTGCTTTTGGTCATAAGTCTGAAATGAAGAAATTCAGCCTATGGTTTTGATTTCCAAAAAAAACAAAATATAAATGGAGATATATTGTAGGTATATTACAATGAAATTCAAAGAAAATTTGACATATAAGCCTAAATTGTTTTTTGTCTACCTATGTATATAGCTGCCCCCATGTTTATCTTGAAGCTGTGAGGGACATACCAACATACATAAACAAACTTTAAACTTTAGACGCTTATAATTATGCACAACCAAGTTGATGTTGTCAAATTTTGGGCAGTTTTGAAAAATCGGAGTTTTTGAAGAATATGATGTGAACCGATTTTGCGCTATTCCGGCAGAACTGCCATACAATTGCACAAAAACGATACTTTGTGTCACTGAAAGACGCGGAAAAAAATAAAAAACCAAACCCATACAAAACTCACAGAGTTACGGCACTTCAAACGTCATACTTCGACATTCACCATTTTGAGCCACTTTAAGGGAATTTAGCAGTTTCTCAAAAGTTTCCAATTTTTACTAAACAATATTTTCCTGCCATTTTCAAGGTCGCAGATTACAAAAAATTAAGTTATACTGCGCGGAAACCAAGATTAGAGAAATTTTTTTTTGTAATTTTGTTGCCCAAATTTTCAAGAAATTTTTTTTTATTTCACTATTTTTAGCATTGTTTACATCCAGTTAAAGATTTCTACTTTAAATACGATTCAAACAGCATTTTTGGATTATCTTAAAGATCCAAACCATTTGAAGCAGTGGGATGCAGAATAGCATGTACCCAACTTAGGTCGACCTAAGTATCTATACATCGACCTGAGCATCTATACATCGACTTAAGCATCTATACATACGTTGACCTAAGCATCTATACCTCAACCTAAGCGGGAGCGACCTCGACCTAAGCAGCCAAAAACACCTTCTCAGATGAACCAAGCCTAAGCCCAAGCGTCATTTAAGCAGAAACTTGAATTTTCACAAATCTAGACAGAAAGAACATGTACAAAATTGTTTTTTTTTTCAAATTTGAAAATTTTCAAACAAAATTTTTTCCCATGCAATAAAAGTTATTTTTTTGTGATCAGCGACCTTGAAAGTGTCAGATACATATTTTTTTCAGCCCAAATTCGAACATTTTTAGTAAACTGTAAAATACCCCACTTTAATGTAGCTATATCCTGAGTAACTCTATCTTCATCAATATTGGTCCGTTTTTCATAAAATTTTTTTCCGCATTTTCTTTTTGCATGTCCTCCTCATTTCAATCAATATCGTTCCTTTCTACGTACAACTGCGAGCTTTCACTTGACACCATAAAGTAAAAAGTTTAGCCATAAAATCTCATACTTGCTTATAAGCACTTCTCTTTGCTATTAAACCCGTGAAGATTATGTTTCAAGTTCATATTGAGTAAATTCAAAATATCGCCATTATCAAGCAGCGCACGCATGCTCGACTTCGAGCATCTTGCACAATAATGCAGATGTAGATTTAAATTTGGTGGTTGTGCTCAGTGCACTGTAACTAAGACCGGCTGCCAAAACTTTTTGATTAGCATTGCATGTGCTTCTAAGCACATGCAAGAATATGCTTATAAGATACCTAAACGTTTTTTATAAGCAGTCAGCTGGGATCTTGTAGAACTGCTTGTAGGGCACGCACTTGCAAGCAAAGTTATAAGTATGCTTGCAAAATAGAAATTCTTGTAAGATTCGGATAAGCAAGGTCTTACAAGCATTTCAATAAGACTCAAAATTTCTTGTAAATCTGCTTGTAAGAATTACGTTTTCCTGTAAGTTGGCAAGTAAGCACATGACAAGCAAAAGGTACAGCACTTGCAAGAAACTAACAAGCATTTCTATAAGATCTTATTCGTAAGCATTGCAAGCACACATAACGTGGGTGTACATAAAATGGTTACTCCAAGCCTATTTGCCTGTCTTACATCCGTTCGTATGACTCTTGATTGAATTCCGATTCAATATATCTAACCTCCATGAAATTGAAAAAATCGTTCTTGCTTATGGTGTCATCATCAACTCATTCTATCGCGCAGGAGGCTTAAAGCAAATTGTGCTTAAAAATTATAAGCGCGTGCGTCCTATTTCGTGTTCGTAACTTTTTGATGCATTAGACCAAGATTTTCCTTCTGCTTTCTATGAGGATCGGATAGGACGAGGCATACTCATATATTAGGTGCCATAGCGCATTGTGAAGTGCAGCTTAATGGCATAGGTCAGTAATTCTCAACGAGCAATGCACAAGAGATTAAATCTAGAAGACTATAGTCTGCTCTATTCCAAACGGCCTAATTTTATTCAAACCCTTATTGCTGTATTAGTTGTTCACTGCACAAACGGCTTCCATCAGTTACGTCTCGTACCAACTGGCTGCTTTAAACTCATCGTATTGATGTTGAACGTGTTTTGCTTAAAATGTAGCACATCTAACAAGCTATCGCAACAACCTAACCAGTAAGATATTCCGCTACAGTAAAGTCATAAAGTTAAAATGGGCCATTTGGAATGGAACAGACTATAATATATACCCACCTCAGAATCAGAAAAAATTACCTTACTGAAAGCTATACAATGTTAGGTATGTATCTGCAGGGGTCGGAAGACGAGATCCACCAGATACCCATGAATGCCTTCAGGATAAATACCCTAACACAACTGAGCAAAATAAGGGATGATTTTATCTATGTACAAGGGCGCGCTATGATAGAAAGCATTCAAGCGAAGCAACTGACATCTAGTCGGCAAAATAACAGCACTAAACAACATAATATGTAAATTATTAGAGGTTTAAAGAACGTCATTGTAATATAATTTGCGAAAGGTTGACTTTAAATTGATACATTAAGTCTGTTTCACAAAGCTTGGTGCCTTTATAGTTTCTTTCGTGACAAAGCTCGCACTACACCTTTCGTAACAATTTTCAGTTGTTC
The DNA here is from genome assembly GCA_036768485.1 of Mermis nigrescens. Classification (NCBI taxonomy): domain Eukaryota; kingdom Metazoa; phylum Nematoda; class Enoplea; order Mermithida; family Mermithidae; genus Mermis; species Mermis nigrescens. The sequence continues at coordinate 103,071 of JAVLUZ010000036.1, read as the reverse complement.
CAAGATTCTGTTTAGTAGTGCGTTGAACATATATTTATCGTATACTTATGCACTGTAATTAAGACAAACATTCTTAAAAGACGTCCGTTCCGTAGATATGTGAAACAGACTTAAAATTACGTGGTATTATACTTCTTTCAACTTTTTCTGCAGACTCCCGGCAGAATGTTTACCTTTTATTAACTTTAGGGAAGGCATTATTGAAAAAATTTTTTGAGGCTGGACCATATAACACGGGCACTGACTGAGCAACTACGCAATCATGAAGATCTGGATGAAACAAAAATCGCAAAAAACGCCAAAAACTCAGTTCTGGGCAGACTGTGAACTTCTGAGCTGGGCGTATTCATAATTTCTGAATTTTAAAATGGAAGTAAAACAGCAAATACGCTTGACACACCACTGTTATTGCAGGCGAACAGGGAAGCACGGCGGTGCTGTTAACAGTCTGTTTCACATAAGTTTGGATATAAATTTTAAGAATTGATTTGAAAGTAAGCCGACGATAATTATATATCAAATCAATGCCATAATCGCAATCTGTCGGTGTATTGTCGGACATGGTTTCTGAAATTTCTGCTTAGACTTGTGTGAAACAGACTAGAAGGATACAAAGTTTAAGAAAGATTTTCAGAATTTCATTTGATGAACGGCAAGAACTATTCAGTTATTTTCATTAAGATCGCACCACTGCCCGATTTGTTCCGATGAGTAACATTGGTTATCGCTTCCACTGCTACCCGCAAGTACTGCTTATACTGTAGAAGGGGTGGAAGAAGTCGTAGACTGCTGTGCAGGGTTGCAAACCGTGAGGTTTTTCCTCAAATTTTGAGGTTTTTTTCTACGTTTGAGGTTTTTTTTGAGGTTTTTATTTCTTTGGGGTTTGAAAATTTGTGCGGGTTTTTTTGGGGTTTTGGTGAAAATTCGAGGTTTTCGAAAATAAACGCGCTAGATATCGATTACCTACAGTTAAAATATCGCGTTAAGTACTGTAGCTAATTTTAACGTCGCTCTGCTCGCGACGCAATTGATTGAATTGGAGGAACTGACATTGAAGTCAACTGCCTTAAGCCTGCTAGTGAGTTCCATGGTAACGCCTTATAATCTCAAAGGGCTAAAGTTTCTAAAATGGTTTTGTTCTCCGATTCTCCTAAAAATAAATTTTTCTGATAGATTCGAGGACGCCGAGTCCAAAAAAGCGTTAGGGGCCGACGAATATTTGTGGAGATAGAGCCTTCAAACTTGCAAAAATCGTGATATATCCCAATGTTCTTAGGGCTCTATCTCCACAAATATTCGTCAGCCGCCTAAACGCTTTTTTTTCTGGACTCAGTGTCCTTGAATCTACCTGAAAAAATTATGTTTAGGAGAATCGATGACAAAAAAATTTTTTGAAAAAATTATGCAAAAAATTAGAAATTTTTGGCGAATACGTGTGACCAGACCAAATTTAGCAAATGACACACCTTTCGGTAAACCTCGGTAAGACGATCATTTTAAAAAATTTTGCGTCGGTCTCATTTCAGTCAAGATTTACAGCAATCTGAAGTGTCAATCACTATACATCGACCTAAGCATCTATACATCGACCTAAGCATCTACACAACGACCTGAGTGGGAGTGACCTCAACCCAAGCAGCTGCAAAACACCTTTTAGATATACTAAGCCTAAGCCTAAGCATAGTTAGAAGCAGTGATCGATACGGGGACCCCGACCCCACCCCGAAAAACCCCTGCCTAAATCCCCGACCCCAACCCCCGACCCCCAACCAGGGCATGATTTTTCGAGTCGGGGTTGAACATTTTTTTGGGGGTGAAATATAGCATTTTATTTGTTGGTACATAGAAGAATTGTATAAATAGCAAATAAATTGAACAAGGACGATTCATTCATCAGCAAAATTAATAGGTTAAACTCAACACTCGCTGATATTTCATAAAAAGTCTGGCTGCCATGTTGTCAAGACGTACATACATGTTCGCATATTTTCCATTATGAAGTGTCAAAATTACTGCGAATCACAGGCGTAGTCGGGGGGAATGGAGGCACATGCCCCCCGGAATATTTTAGAAATTATCTTTATTTCCCTGGCGCAATGTGTCCAGATTATTGAGTTTAAAAGGCACAAACGTCAAAATTTTCCCCGAGTCATTATTATTTATTGTTATACAGATCCAATGAATTTAAAAGCTTGAATCTGTTAAAATAATCCAGCACTTCGCAGCACTTTAGTGATTTAATGCACTATTAGTTCATTGAATGAAAACTGCACATGCTTGCTGAACATAATAGTAAAGTGCGAAAATGTTTGTGTACCAATTTGTCTTTTCTCTGCTTTGTTTATCTTTCTTTACAAGGACACATAATTCTATTCCAATTGAAAGGAAAGGCCAAATTTTCTTATGTTTTTGCGCATTTTCTGTTTTCTGGAAATAATAAGGCCACAAATGGGCCTGAAAATGGTAAGAACAAGATTCTTATTGATACATCTTTCAATGACTTATTGGTTGCTAACCTGTTGCTGTGCCACATACTTAGCAGAGGTCGAAAACGCATTTCAGCTCAGAAGTTTTGTGCAGTGTAGGTGTTCATCAATTTAAAGTTTTTTTGGAGTTAATTCAGGACTGAGATTTTGCCAATTTGCGAAACTTTTAACTTTACTAATTGAAAATTAGAGCGATTTTTTACAAAATTTTCAGGGATTCTGCTCTTGACCTTCGCTAGGGGCGCTTGAGCCACCCCAGACCCCCAGTCGTACAATCTCGTTCTACATGTTGAAAGAGATTTTTAGGAGGACAGAAAAGGTAAAAGGATTAGGAACTTTTAATAATTTTTGGCGCTTTGCGCCGCAATTAGTTTATCTGTTCTGTATGATTTAAGCGGTATAAATTGAGTTTAAAGAGTAAAACGTCAAAATTTTCCTGCGCTTAGCACTGCCGATTATTGTCTTAGGGCGGTAAAATATGACTGAATTTCTTGATGCTTTGCGCCACTTATGATTTCCGAACTGTTTGTCAATAAAAAGGCGTAAATTCTACATGAAAACGCAAAAATTTCGGAAATTTTCGGATGCTCTCGCCATTGTCTCCTCTACAATCAGTGCACCATAGAAAACCGTTATGAAAAAACTGTGGAAGAAACGAAAAGCGAGAGCAATTAGTAATTAAAATTGAAAGTAATGCTAAATTGCTAAAACCATGTTTGGACTTGGAATGAAAATAAAATGTTGAACATAACCAGCTTTATTAGTATGATCTACAAACCAGTGAAGGCATCGTTTTTATCCAGCAGGCTTTTTCATCCCCAACCCCGACCCCGATTGGGGGTGAAAATCTGACCCCGTACAATCACTGATTAGAAGCAAAAACTCAGATTTTCCTATATCTTATCAAGTTGGTGATATGAAATCTTCAAACGACAGTAACTCCATCAATAATGCCGACCCACTTCTAATTTTTTTACTTAAATCAGCTCCAGAATCTCTATCAATTGATGTACTGCTTGCAACTTACGTTTTTTTCTGCTTTTCCGATGTTTTTTCATATAGTCCCCCTTGATGATATGATATTGTTAAACGACAGGAATCCATCAATAATGCCGACCTACTCAAACCTTGTTTTTTACTGAAATCAGCTCCAGAAAGTCTATCAATTGATGTACTGCTAGCAACTTTTTGTTTGGTACACATATTTGCCAGTTTAGCCAAAAAGTATGCCAAAGCCCCCATTTTAAACATATCTACATTGAAGTTCTGAGGTTAAAAAGCGTAAAAACACTGTTTTTGGGAAAGGTAAGAAAAAACCATATTGGATAAAATTGGTGATTAGATCCATGCCAGCTAAATTCCTTGGGCAAATAGGTACTTGCCCACAACTCACCAGCTTGCTTATACAAACATCCTAGGCTTAGGCTTAGAAAGTGTATTCACATTGGTACCAGCTGATGGTCTAAGCCTGAGACAATTGGGGCAAAGTTGTGCCTTTGGCTTAAACCATCAGCTGGCACCAATTTGATATGCGCGACAAGTCCAAAATAATAACCGTGATGAATCAGTTACACCCTGCTTCAGCTTTTTTAATGTCAGAATTGAAATGTAGAAATGTTAAAAAAGGTTTTGCTAATTTTTTGCATAATTTTTTAAAATTTTTCCATGATTCTCCTAAAAATACTTTTTTTCTGATAGATTTGGGGACGCTGAGTCCAGAAAAGAAGTAGAGTTGACAAATATTTGTGGAGATAGAGGCCTTCAAACTTTCAAAAACGTGATTACTCTAATGTTCTTAGGCTCTATCTCCACAAATATTTGTCAGCCACCTAAACACTTTTTTCTGACTCAGCGTCCTCGTATCTATCAGAAAAATGTATTTTTAGGAGAATCGGAGACAAAACCATATTAGAAAAAATTCCATCTCAAAGTAAGCTGGAGTACTAAATAAGCAACCAACGTGAGAGTAATAAACTAAGCAGGAGTGCTACCACATACATAAAATGTATGAAAAGCATGACAACAACAAGAAATTTTATTACAAACCCCAAATTGAATAAGTTTGAATTAATCTTTTTTGCTTACTTTGTGGCTTGTGCAGGTGCACAGAATAGGATTTAATCATTTGTTTTAACGTCAATATTAGCTTTTATTTCCACTGAATAATGTTCATACATGCATGCATGCATTCTGATTCCGCATACCTACCTACGTCGCATATCTATATCTACTAATCTTGTGTTGCACTTCTTTTTTTAGTCAGGCCTATGTTTGCAATGCAAAACTTGATTTGGAAAAAATAAATGAATAAAACTGGGATTTTTTTCTAATATGGTTTTGTCTCCGATTCTCCTAAAAATACTTTTTCTGATAGATTCAAGGACGCTGAGTCCAGAAAAAGCGTATAGGGGCTGACAAATATTTGTGGAGATAGAGCCCTAAGAACATTAAAATAATCATGTTTTTCGAAAGTTTGAAGGCCTTGGAGTAACTTAAGAGTATGGTACTTTCAGAATACTAAGGAATAAACTCAGAAAAGCGAATTTTTTCTGCTCAGTACTTAGAGCATGTTGAAAGAAAGCACGGAAAAATTTCATCCGTCTATGATCAATATTACAAAAGCTATTGGTTTCGTTAATTAGCCTCTTGACCTAAGAAAGCATGTTCTTGACCTAAGATTTGAAGATTTGAACAGCTGAATGCAGAATCACATGCAGATACCCAATTTACGTTGACCTAAGCATCTATACATTGACCTAAGCATCTATAAATCAGACCTAAGCATCTAGACATTGACCTAAGCATCTATACATTGACATAAGCATCTATACATTGTTCTAAGCATCTATACACCAACCTAAGCATCTATACATCAACCTGAGTGGGAGTGACCTCGACCTAAGCAGCTTAAAACACCTTTTCAGATATACTAAGCCTAAGCCTAATAGGGATGTTCCGATTAATTGGAATCGGAATCGGTTGGAATTGGTCATTTTTTGTGGGGATCGAATTGGAATCGGAATCGGGGATAATAAATTTTGGAGAATCGGCATCAGAATTGGAATCAGCATTCCTAGGTTTTTAAGAATCAGAATTGTATCGGAATCGGCTAAAATTGGTCCAATTATCGATTCAATTCCTTTTTATTTTAATTATAGCAGAATTAGAATAGGGAAATACAACTTTAACCTTTAAAACGTTAAAATGAATAATTTTTCCCTTATAGTAAAGTACTGGTCCCTATTCTACATCACATATATGACAAAAAACAGATTACGCGCATACTGGTCAAGTTTTTATTCATCTGAACGTCACATGCATACTAATGTCTAATACTGAAATTTAATTTCGGGCAGATTATATTTTTAGAAATAATAGTTTTTCAGCCTTTTTGCCTTGTAATCTGTTTCTTAGCGGATCGTATATTATTCTAGTGCCACTAAACAATTGCTCCAATGGGGCGCTCGTAGCTGGGGCTGCAAATATTTTCTTTGCAAAAGTTGACATTAGCAGATAGGTTGATACTTTGTGAAATCGCTACTGTACCATATGGTAGTACGCAAAAATTTGTGTACAAAATTTACAATGATTTTCGGGCAGACAAAAACTGTAAAAAGGTGTAAAATTTGCTAGAATTTTCGGCTCTTTGTGCTGAAATGAGTAATTATTAGTCCTACATATCTTTAAAATGGCAGAATTTTCATATTTTCAGTAACTTTTGTCGTCAGAAACCCAGAAATTATCTAAAATAACTACCGAAGATCGAAAAGTTTGTTTTACCACACTAAAATTGCTACTGTACTATATTATAGTACACAAAAATATGCAGGTACAAAATGTACAAAGACTTTTGGGGACCATCTTTGTACATGTTTAAACGGACCTTGTACAAAAAAAAACACTGATTAGCTACCTACATATATATTTAACATGTTTGTCACAAGAATCGGAAACGGAATCGGAATCAGCCAATTCCTGTTATTTTGGAATCGAGATCGAATCGGAATCGGCTGTCTTGAGATTTGCAGAATTGGCATCGGGATCGGAATCAGCTTTTCTGAGAGTTGAAGAATCGGAATCGAATCGGAATTGGTCATTTTCAAAAAAGCGGTATCGGCACATCCCTAAAGCCTAAGTATATTAGAAGCAAAAACTTAGATTTTTGTATATCTTGTCAAATTGAACCAAAAAAAACATGCAAAAAAACATGAAATTTTTTTTAAGTTTCCTAAAATTTCAAAACAGCTTTTTGCGCCTTTTTTGTTTCTTCTCCTTCATTGCTATGCTTCCTTCCATAATTTCAGCCCATATTATTTATTTCTGACAAATGTGTAAGTCCTTTGATTGAGCCATTTAATTGTCCCACCCAACACTCACATGAGAGTTGCCTGCAACTTTGCAACTATGGCTCAGATTTTCACCAAATTTTTTTTTCGTGCTTCAATTTATCATGTTCTACCATTTTGGCAAAAAATTTTGGCATTGCACATTCGTTTTGCTCCTTTTGTAAAAGTACGATATTCTTAAGCTTAGCCAGAGGCCTCTATTTTCACAAATATTTGTCAGCCCCTCAAACGCTTTTTTTTCTGAACTCAGCATCCTCAAATCTATCAGAAAAAGAGTATTTTTAGGAGAATCGGTGAAAATTTTTTTTGAAAAAAAAATTATGCAAAAAAAAAAAAAATATGCAAAACCCCTATTCTTAACATTACTACATTACACTTCTGACGTTAAAAACGCCAAAGCAGGGTGTAATCGATTCATCACAGTTATTATTTTGGACTTGCCGTGCATACCAAATTGGTGCCAGCTGATGGCTCTAAGCCTAAGGCACAATTAGCAAAAATTAGTCAGGCTTAGACCATCAGCTGGCAGCCTAAGATGTTCGTATAAGCAAGCTGGTGAATTGTGGGCAAGTACCTATTTGCCAAAAATTTAGCTGGCATAGATCTAATCACCAAATTTTATCTAAAATGGCTTTTTCTCAATTTTCCCAAAAACAGTGTTTTTACGCTTTTTTGACCTCAGAACTTCAATGTAGATATGTTAAAAAATGGGGGCTTCTGCATAATTTTTTTCCAAAAAATTTTTTTGTCACCGATTCTCCTGAAAATAATTTTTTTGATAGATTCATAGGTCACTGAGTCCAGAAAAAAGCGTTTAGGCGGCTGACGAATATTTGTGGAGATAGAGCCCTAAGAACATTGAAATAATCACATTTTTTGCAAGTTTGAAGGGCTCATCTCCACAAATATTTGTCAGCCCTCTAAACGCTTTTTTTCTGGACTCAGTATCCTTGAATCTATAAGATAAATTTTTTTAGGAGAATCTGAGACAAAACCATATAAGAAACTTTCGCCTAAAACTGTTTTGCGAATTTCATCTTTCATCTGCCTATAAGTAAAATGGATTTCTTTTTTTGCGTTGTGTGATTTGGTAAAACACTTGACCTGACTACAGAATGGTGTGCCAAACGTAATTATAATTAATTATAAATAACAAATTTATCTTCGATTTCCTAATCATTCAAAGCATTTATTGTACGCAGCTTAGAATCTCTAAATTCCTTTCACTGGAGTAAAATATGTTTGATTGTTTTGTATTGACTAGGTAGGTATAGACCTGTATGTCCAATAATCTAACAGGGGTAATCAGGCCTGTATATGGGGGATAGGGGGAGGGGGAACAAGTGACCCCCTAAATGAAATAAGAATGATTTTTTCCTTTGATCCCCCTCATTTTTTAGCCAAAATTGCAAAAATTTCAGGAATTTGATTAGAGTCTACTTATTCCCAAGTGCACGGTTTAAACGCTCAATTTTAGTCTTTATACAACCTAAAGCTTATTTTGCATCTATTTCTTATGTTCTGCACAGAAGAAGAAATCTCCAGGGCATCCACCCCGTGCTCATTCATGGTCTTCCTCATTACTGTAACCTTTATCGCATTGGTCACAGTAATAAGTACTGACCGGACGAAGGCCGGCATACGCTTAATGACGTCGTAATGCCGGTTGTGGAGGTAGATATGAAGGGCATGTTTGGCCAACATGCTCTTATAAATGATGGCATTGAAGTGCTCCTTGGAGTATATTTTCAAGCTGATACTCAGGAGCGAGAATCTGAAAATTAACATATACTTAGAAATTTATCATAATTTTGTCACTCCATGATTATAATTCTGACATTTGTACATATTTTGTATTAAAAAATAAGGTTCATAGAAAGCAAATCAATAAATTTTGTAATGAAAATTTGCAAACATACCAAATTAGGAATAAGAAGATATACTCAATATTTAAATATACAAAAATTAGCTAAGTAAGTAGTAATTTTGACTAATATGTAACATTTACCATTGAATTATGATTCAGAAGACATTAACCAATTTACAAAATCAGTATTTGAATAAAACGATAATACGTAGTAATACATAAATATATAATTAATGCTAAAAACATCTCTCTAACTAATAACTAAGTCTAAGATAAAAAATAGAATAATATTCAGGGAAAATTAGCAGACGCATTTCCTGAATTTTGGCGGCTTCTTCAAGCCCGCATTGGCCATCAAAATTGGCAAGGCCGGCATCCCACATTAATTTTCGGCCAAACGTTTTTGTATATAAATGACGAGCAGCGCCCCCCAAGAAAATTGTGTTCCACTGCAGATGTTTTTTGAGCCGGGCTTTTGCGACGACAACCAATCGCCAGGCACAAATTGTCGTCATTTTTTATCTATAAAATGTATTTAGGGCCAAAAATACGTTTTAATATATTTTCAATAAAAGTGTGATGTATAAGAGCGGATTTTTATGCATTTTACTGATCAATTATGTAGAAAGCCAAAGGATAATTATCATTAATATTTATGCAAAAAAATCATCACAATTTATTCAGAATACACGCCCTAATATCATATTATTACATTTAATCAAATATTCAACAGAAACACTACAATGCGTTATTTTTGACAAAAAGTCGTCCAAATGATATTTGACACAATTAAGAGATTTTTTGCGCTTGAGTGATCA
>JAVLUZ010000036.1:77874-93454 GCA_036768485.1 Mermis nigrescens | reverse complement strand
ACAGTTCTTGTCACGGAAATTGCAAACGCAGCGCCGCTGTGATCTACTACGATTGACCAACTACAGTAGAACGTAAGCGCTTCTACCGTACCCTCGCGTGTTCGGCCTTAGTAGATCGCAGCTAGCATATTGCGTTATTCGTCCCACAAACGAGAAAAAAATTTCTCAATCTGCTTTGATTTTTTGCATGCGTGCGTCTCAAAAGTGTGTGCATATATAATTCTCGTTTCCTCCATCGGAATCTTATCTAAGAGATAATGGGCATAAAAATGGAAGAAAATAGTATTTCCTGTGGGCGATCAATTTCATATTGCTCTGCCACAAAAGGGCATTTTACAATTAATTTCAGGCTGAGAACGCTTCAGCGTTTTGAAACAAATTCATCGCCAATGAAGAGCAAAAGATTTAAAAATCATTTAGACCCAGGCAGGAGCGTAACCAGGGGGGCGAGAGGGGAAGGGCCCGCCCTCCCGAAATGAAAAAATTATTTTTTAAAGCAAGGAGATCTTTGCTTTTTTCTTCAAGTGAAATGGAAACGGATTGTGGACAGCCATAATGCGTTTTCAGCCTTTTTTTTAGCTTCTAAACTCAAAATTTCTCATGTTCTGTTTTTTCTTACCTTAGAAGCACAGATTTTACTTAAAAATAATGAATTTCGTCAAAAATTTTCGGCGCTTCGCGCCGAATTTCTGTTCTATGTTTTCTCCTACCTCAGAAGACTAGATTTTACTTTAAAATAACGAATTTGTCAAAAATTTTGTTCCATGTTTTTTCTTACCCTAGAAGCCCAGATTTTACTTAAAAATAGCGAATTTGTCAAAATTTCCAACGCTTCACGCTGGATTTCTTATGTTCTACCTTTTCTCTCAACTTAGAAGCCCAGATTTTACTTAAAAATAACAGATTTGTCGAAAATTTTGGCGCTTCGCGCCGAATTTCTTATGTTCCATGTTTTTTCTTATCATAGAAGCCCAGATTTTACTTAAAAATAGCGAATTTGTCAAAATTTTCGACGCTTCGCGCTGTATTTCTTATGTTCTATCTTTTTTCCTACCTTAGAAGCACAGATTTTACTTAAAAATAGCGTATTTGTCAAAATTTCCGACGCTTCACGCTGGATTTCTTATGTTCTACCTTTTCTCTCAACTTAGAAGCCCAGATTTTACTTAAAAATAACAGATTTGTCGAAAATTTTCGCGCTTCGCGCCGAATTTCTTATGTTCCATGTTTTTTCTTATCATAGAAGCCCAGATTTTACTTAAAAATAGCGAATTTGTCAAAATTTTCGACGCTTCGCGCTGTATTTCTTATGTTCTATCTTTTTTCTTACCTTAGAAGCCCAGATTTTACTTAAAAATGGCGAATTTGTCAAAATTTCCGACGCTTCACGCTGGATTTCTTATGTTCCACCTTTTCTCTCAACTTAGAAGCCCAGATTTTACTTAAAAATAACAGATTTGTCGAAAATTGCGCTTCTGGCGCGCCGAATTTCTTATGTTCCATGTTTTTTCTTATCCATAGAAGCCCAGATTTTACTTAAAAATAGCGAATTTGTCAAAATTTTCGACGCTTCTCGCTCGTATTTCTTATGTTCTATCTTTTTTCTTACCTTAGAAGCACAGATTTTACTTAAAAATAGTGTATTTGTCAAAAATTTTTCGGCGCTTCGCGCCGATTTATTATGTTCTGAATTAGTTTTCTTAACAAAACTGTAAAATTAAATGCAATGAAAAGAATTTCGAAATGTTTTGAAGTCAAGCTTTAATTTGATACAGTGTTTTTTTTTGTACAAGGTCCGTTTGTACATGTACAAAGATGGTCTCCAAAAGTCTTTGTACATTTTGTACATGCAAATTTTTGTGTACTATAATATAGTACAGTAGCGATTTTAGTGTGGTAAAACAGGGTTTTCGATCTTTGGTAGTGTATTTTAGCTAATTTCTAGGTTTCTGACGCCAAAAATTACTAAAAATTATCTGAAAACGGCGCGAAGCGCCGAAAAATGCCGACATTTTTCCATTCTTAATGCAAATTCTGTCATTTTAAAGATATATAGGACAAATAATTTATCAGTTCGGAGCGAAGCGCCGAAAATTGTGGGAATTTTACATCTTTTTACAGTTTTTGTCTTCCTAAAAATCTTTGTACATTTTGTATACACAAAATTTTTGGGTACTATAATATAGTACAGCAGCGATTTTAGTGTGGTAAAACAGAGTTCTTCGACTTTTCGTAGTGTGTTTTAGCTAATTTCTGGGTCTCTAAGGGCAAAAATCACTAAGAATCGTCTTAAAACGGCGCGGAGCGCCGAAAAATTTGACATTTTTACTTTTGAAATGCAATTTCTGCCATTATAAAGATATATAGAACACACAATTACTCATTTCGGCGCGAAGCGCCGAAATTTTTTCGAATTTTAGACCTTTTTTCCAATTTTTGGCTTCCCAAAAATCTTTGTACATGTACAAAGACGGTCCCGAAAAGTCTTTGTACATCGGGAAAAATCTTTGCCGAGTACAAAAAAAAAACCGTGATTTGATATTGAGAATTAGTCAAACCGATAGGTTAAAAGATAGATTTTTTATGTCCAAATTTGAAATGAAGCAAGAAAATTTTTGAATTTTTTAAATTTTTTACTTCACTATAATATAGATCTTGTCGAGAAACGCTCGAAACTGCCTTTATTTTCGCGTATCTCCTAATGGTTCCCGAGATACAGGACTTCAAAAATTTTGGCACCCCCCCCCCGAAATAAAATCCTGGTCACGCCCCTGGACCCAGGGAACGCGAGCAAAATCTTTGTGAGCTTGTGTATCAAAATATCAGGAGGTAAAAATTTGTTGTTTTCAAGCCTTGCCTTTATTACATGTGTGTGTAGGCGTATGTCCGCTGAATGGAATGAATACAAAATGGTAGATACGCATATATAAGTACTTTTAATTGAACAAGAAACATTGTGAAGAAAGCTGGCTGGTCAGAATAAAATTTGCGCGAAATAATAGAACGGGCAATATTTTTTGAACTATATGCTTGCCTGAGGAGACAGACACTATGTGATGTATTTCACTTCTGAACTGAATATATTATTGATGTACATATCGTAAATAAATGAAAAAAGCGAAGATACAAAATACTTTTGAAAGCGGATAATGAGGATTTTTTTTATCAATTTTGTTGTTTAAAGGCATAACGATATTTATTATTTAGTTTATTTTATGTAACAAAAATTTTAATATGCAGCACCTAAATTCTAGGGGGTCAGAATAAGGTAAATCGCCAAAAATATAACTAAAAATAGAATTCTGGGGTCTACAGTAATTTGCAGGGGTATGTATTTCAACTTCTGGGGTCAACAATCCCCCTATGGCCATTCGTGGCCAGAAGGAAGGAGCATCAACCAACGGTGTTTTTAATACAAAATTATTTAGGTTTCATCCCTCCAGAATCCCCATGCTGTGCTGGTATGACATATGATTAATTTTATTATTCTTTTCAGCACTATAAAAGAATCGAATAAAGATTTATGATTACCTAATTAATTGATTCATTCATTTTAAAATTAATTTTAAATATCAATTTCAAATTCCTGTCTAGTCGTATTCCATGTCAGTTCCCTCTATTATTACTAATTGTATCATTATGTAAATATTAATATAAAATTATGTAATAAAAGTATAATTATTTTATCCAATCACTTCAGACGCTTATTTAGTTTAATTTTTTCAACAAAATAGATTTTCGTTCTTCCATGCCTGTGTCATAAGAACGGCCAGCCTGGCTATTTTTATCTTTCCGATTTACGCTGCATACAGCAGGCACAAAGCACGTACTTAGGCGCACAGGGAACCTTCCACGCTGCATGCAGCACGCGTTAAACCTACAACTTGCGTAAAACGGTCATCATTGTAACAAATAACGGCGTGGTCGTATATTACTCTCCGATTCGTTAAAGAAAAAGACACGCATACTGTATGTTTGTATTAATACGCATTAAGAAGGTCATCTCATTCTACTATCCGCGATCTACTAAGGATGATTGATGTACAATTAATTTGCAAAAGTATTTGTCGTCTGTATTTCACTATTTTGTTAAATTTTCTATCTAGCTTTAGACCTTACAGTCACTATTCAGTCTCTCTTCCCAATTTCGCAATATAATAGTGAAAAATATGGTTTGTAGAAGAATGAAAATACCTTTTTGAAAAACCTTTCCCTCCAAAAGATAAGAGCAATTTGCTTTGATTTTATTTCTAATTTTGATTTAGTCAAAAAGATGCGCTTTTTAAAATCATATAAATAATGGCAAAAGAAATTTTTGGGCCTATATGATTTTTGAATCTTTCGCTCTTCATTGGCTATGAATTTGTTTTGAAACGCAGAACGCTCTCAGCCTGAAATTAATTTTAAAATGCTCTTTTGCGGCAGAGCAATATGCAATTGATCGCAAACAGGAAATACTATTTTCTTTCATTTTTACGCCCATTATCTCTTAGATGAGATTCCAATTGAGGAAACGAGAATTATAATGATATGCACGAAAATTTCCAATCTATTTTTACCTTTTTTCTCGGACTGGACCTGCAGCATGCACACACTTTTGAGACGCACGCGTGCAAAAAATCAAAGCAGATTGAGAAATTTTTTTCCCGTTTGTGTGACGAATAACGCAATATGCTAGCTGCGATCTACTAAGGCCGAACACGCGAGAGTACGGTAGAAGCGCTTACGTTCTACTGTAGTTGGTCAATCGTAGTAGATCACAGCGGCGCTGCGTTTGCAATTTCCGTGACAAGAACTGTATGTAACGTTTAGGGATATGCTTAAGTGATTTTCTTCAGACCAGGAACCAGCTTATCGAAATCTTTTTGCAACAAAGTATGATATTTGAGGAAAATTAAAGAGCTTTCAAATCATCAGCAAAGAAAAAGACTTCAATATGCTCCTTATGAGGATCGTTTAATACAACTAAAATTATGCAGACTTGAATTAAGACGCTTGCAGATTTGCCTGTGTATGATGTACATATCAAATTATTTGCGCAGCATTTATAGATTTAAATTAGTTATACTTGTCGTTCATTCTAATTTACAAAAGTTTGTTTTCTTTTACAAATATGTCGCAGTTTGGAACGATCATCCTGACTTTTTGTTGCTTCCCCTGAACCTAAACATATTTGGCATTCGTGTAGCTGGTTCACATATGTATTAACATAGTCATATTATAAGGGCGTGTGTGTGCGGTCGATAGCATCTGGGAAAACGAGAGAAAGTTGCTGGAAGTCGGATTCGAAACATGGACCCCTTGCTCTAAAGTCCATAACCATAACCAATCGACTAACGCTGGTTAATTTCAAAAAATATACTAATACTAATACTTTATTCGGAAAAAAAACACAAGGGTAAAACAAAAGTCGCAAGGAAAATAAAATAAAATGCGGAATGTCCTGGACACACAGGCAAATAGATTGCGCTCACGTGTGCCCCATCAAAAAATTCCCGAAATCAACCTTTTTCAAATTTCTCTTAAATGTCTCAACATTTGGAGAACTTCGAATATATTGAGGAAGATCGTTCCAAATCCTAGCTGATCTAGTAGCAAAACAATGCATAAAGATTGAGATTGATAAAGATTAATATATTAATATATCACTACCCGATCAGTTAACAGTCGTAAAGTTACACTACCAGTTGTCCGTTCCAATGCTCACCTCAACGATTTTTCGCAAAGATACCGAAAAATCTGGAACTCCTTACCTGATCAAATTGTCTCTTCTCCCAAAATCAATTTGTTCAAAAAAGAGCTCCTAAACATTGATTTTACAAATTTATTGTTGGGGCATACCTAGCTGTATCACTTTCGTGATATGTGTATGTCCTTTTGTTCAGTCGCTATTTTATCATGTATTTGTGTTTTATCAATTTTCGTGTATTTTTCTGACAATAAACACTGTCTTCTTCTTCTTCTTCTTCTTCTTCTTCATTAAGATTGAGATAAAGATCAAAAAATTAAGATAAAGATTGCAAGGTATTCGTGATGTTTTGCTGGTTTACCAGCTGATTAGGCTTAGGCTTAGTATCACAGCGTTTAAAATAAGTCTGAGTAATGGGATGCGACGAGCGGAGCGAAGCGAGCGACGCGAGTTGCATCTCACTACTTAGGCTTATTTTAAACGCTGGCACCAACATTTTGGTCAGTCACATGAATCTAATGGAAAAATCTGATGACTGCCTTATTTGTTTTCGACTTGACTCAAATCAAACCAGTTAGGTGACAGCTTTCACCGGATACTACTTACTGTATACGTACCTATAACGTGGCTATCTTAATACATATGTGAACCAGCTACACCAATGCCACATATTTAAATCTAGGTTAGCAAACTTTGATTTATCTAGATATCTTGTGAGGCGCGGATAAAATTTGCCATCCCATTGACTCGCATGTCCCGTTACTAATTCGTAATGGTATCTATTATGTATCTTGTCATTTTGTATTTTATCAGTTTGGTTAATTAATAATAAAATTTCTTGTTGTTGTAAATCGCGCCGACTTTTTAGTTTATCCCAACAAATAGTCGCAGGACAGCTTAACGCATCCGCATAGCTCTGTTTCAAAAAATTCAAAATTTTCCGCCGGCTACACCGATGGTAAAACAAAACTACCAATACGGCACGGCAGCAAGCAACGCCGCAGGCTGAGAGGCCTACCTGAGGAAATGAGCTTTTTTATGGAAGTGCTACAGTAAATCCATAGCCCGCGTTCATGCGCAACTGGTTAAACTTCACTAAAACAGTATAAGTGGGAATTGGGAAACAAAACTTTTATATTACTAAATCCAGAGAAAGTTATGCAGTGTCTCTAAGAAAAAAGATAGAGACCGAAAAACGTACAAAAAATTAATGATCAATATAAGTACACATGAAGACAAAAATAATCAATATTTAACTATCTCTATAACGAGATCCTGTTTCCCCACAATTGTTATGAAATAACAGATTATGTCCGCAACAGTTCATCAAGCAGAAATGACTACAGTGCAAAAATTGAAGAAATTTAAACATTTTGTTGCACAAACTATCGAAAATGTTAAAAACTTTTGAAAAAATGTTTGTTACGTTACGCGTAAAATACAAAGAATTTTATGTTCAAAAAACACTGTTTTGGCGGTCTAGATGGAAACTATGTTTTTGCTCCGATTTCTGGAGCATTAGCTATGTATATCAGCGTAGCTTTCTCGCATTTTAACAAAACATCAAGAATTTCGACCCGTCAAGCCTGTCATTAAGTCTAAATACAATAAATTTTCCGGCACGGCGATGGATTTCGCAGAAGTCAAAGAAATTAATTACTTTTCGCTTATAATTGTCAGAGATTTTATAATTTTTTGAAAAATCTGCGCCAAAAATGACTTTGAATAAAAGTAGGTAACGTTTAATAGTGAAAAACGCTACTTCGCTTATGAATGGCGCTTCGCTTTTATGGACCTATTTATATCGTGATTATCGCTGTAGTTTAAACCGATTTCGTAATCGATTTACATTGATTCACAAACTTTGATCTGTCATGCACTCGTGAAATAGAAGAATGCCTAATTTGTGGATGAAAATTAGAGAAAAGTTGCCAGACTATGGTAGGTACAGGTGTTTTTGTTGATTTTGCGGCTGTCGAGTTAAGAATTTCATTGTAAAGCGGCATTATTACTACGTCAAACTCTTATAGTCTATCACGAAACCTTGTGCATGGATTACAATTCTTGAGTCGATGTAAATCAATTACAAAAGCAATTTAAACTGGAGCAGCAATCATGATACTATGCATAGTAATTGATAAGCACATGAACTTTTACTATGCAAAATTGTATTACGGTAAATTGCCTAGAAACCACACTGTAAAAAAAATCGTTGTACATGCACAATAAACTTGTGTCCAATCTACAAATCTGTTCCATGGACACAAAAATATTGTGTAGGTACTTGACAATCCGGATGTCTATTTATCCAACACAACTTTTTTGTGTTCTGCCTACAAGCTATGATGCATATTGATTAGGCTCAGATTGACGTGCATATGACCGCTTATAGCTGAAAACATGATTCATTGTAACCAGTACTAAGATAGATGGAAGGACGAAGGGTAGGTAAATACCTACCTTCATACTCTCAGTTGTGATGGAACGAAAGGTGGTGAATGCAGTTGGAGCACACTTTGTCAGTTCGTGTGTTATGCGTTTTCCAATTCTTGATTATATATATATATTTTCAGAGATTGATAATACTGGCAGTGTAATATATTTATATTACCTATATATTTACTCAACTTCAATATGAGTGTGGCTGTATTCAGCTCAAATTGATCGGATCTTGTTATGTATGCTTTTATTGCCTTATTCTGTTTTACTATTCAAGTGATTTTATATGCACTGCTTGATTTGTTCTTAAGGCAAGCTTATTTTAATGACCTTTTTTACAACTGCGAATGTTCTTACTCATGATTCCTCTTCACTAGCAGCTGTCGGGCTTTGATAACATTTTTTCAACGCTGCATGCTGAATAAGATTCTGGCATATTGACTTTCTTTATCCTGAACCGACTGGAAGACATATTTGTATGTCAAAAGTGACTCTTAAAAATGGAAGATATCCTTCAATCTATTCTACGCACTAATCGCTTTTCATTCCCAATTGATGTTTAGTGAAATTCTGATAGCATAAGCAATTTTTCAGGCAAAATTTCATAAATTTTGGGAATTTTTGGAAAAATGATGTAAAATTATTACGCTTAAAGTAGACATTGAAAAGTTGACAAAAATTATTATTTCAAATGTTGATATTGGATTTTTGCGACTATTTTCAGAGCATGAGAAAAACTTAGACTGCGGTTCTCTAAAAAAAATCTTGAAACATTTACGACTTTATTTTTTCTTACAATCTGCTGCTCTTTATTTTGAATTATATTACATTACTTAAATTTGGTGTCGTAATGTAAGTTTTTGTGCATTTTCTCTTGATCGTTATTGTTTTGTGTGAATACCTAGTGAATTTTTGCTCAATATTTGTTATTTCGAATGTGGCATTATATGCCCGATGTCAAAATTCATTAGTCAGTTCTTTTAGCCAAGAAGATACGAATTTGGTTCAGAAAACTGACTAGTGCATTTTTTCATTCCTCTTGCTTGCGTTATACCTATCATCAAATGTGTGTTATTTAGCGTCTAAATAAAGCTTTCAGATTGGGGCCCAAAAATCGATATTCTGGAGGCTTGAAAGTTGTGTTGGATCTACAGAACAAATTACGTTGGCTCGACACAATAATATTTTGTTGTATAGATTGCTTTCTTATGTAGCACCTACAGAATATTGTTGTGTAACCAAGACATATAAAAGTTGTGGCAGCCAATTACTCACAACTTTTTTGTGTAATTACAACATTTTTTTTAACAGTGCACTCTTGTAGCTGTTCGCTAGATCGCTCAAAATTGAATTACATGCACACAGTTTCGTGAAATAGACTATAAGCAACTTTTGAAGCCTGATTGTGATTTCAAAAGACAACCACAGAATTAAAGGCACGAACTCAAAAAGTCTAATCAAACCAGATTACAAATGTAAATACAGAGGTGCCCTCTGTATACCGAAGCAACATAGGACACGGGTGTAGTCACCTTCGGGACTTACTTAGGTACGTATGTACTTAAATCTGCTCTTAGCGCTGGCCCTGATCGCGTGGTTAAAGAAACCTCGATCTTCTGGACCCTTGTAGACCTACGGCGCGACTCCCTCAGCCCTATTATTGCTGGCCGCACTTTCGTCGGGAGTCTACGCTAGTCTTATTTTGATATACCAAAATTAAATTTTGGTATGATTTTGGTAGGCACTTGCTGGACTATCAATATCATATTTTAATTCTGTGAATTTTGTTTTATCATATTCTTATCATATTAAAACTCTGGGAAATGTGAAAATGTTTTTGATATAATTTTGGTATAATCTTAATATAAAGCGGTAACACTTTTCCATTTTTCGATCTCTATCTTACTTACTTATTTTGTATGTATGATGCAGTAGGTATTTTTCACAGCTTGTATTATCATATGCAGACAAATACGTAAGTATGTATGTACATATGTATACCAAGCCGGGCCCCTCATACATATTGTCCGTTGAGGTTTGTGTACACCTACGTTATTCGTGTGAAATTCATTGGGCGTCGGGGAGGGGGTTTGGGGGAAATGCAGTATGCACCTCTAGAAATCAAGATACCCCCCCCAATTCATTTTTAAAATTTTTTCTGTTTTTTTCGCAATTTTTTGATGCTAATGGATATTGCTCGATGAGAAACGTTGAAAAATGGTGTTTGTTTGCTATATCACCATTTTTAAGGCCATTTTTTTACCTTTGAAAAATAAGTTGCACCCCCCAGAACTCTGGAGCCGCCCATCTTCGGTGTACTTATATACAATTAGCGCAGCGTAGCATGAGTGAGGTCCACACATGGGCGTGGGAAGTCGGGGGGTATGCACCCCCCAGAAGTTGAAATACCCCCCCCCCCCAGAAATCAAAAATACCCCCTCAGAAAATTTTTTTTTTGCTTTTTCAGCAATTTTTTGATGCCATTGGATAGTGCTCGATGAGAAACGTCGAAAAATGCTTTTTTTCCGCCATACGACCACTTTTAAGACCATTTTTTTGACCTTTAAAAATTTTTCCACCCCCTCCAGAAATTTTTTCATCCCCCCCAGAATTTTGGTGCTGCCCACTTATGGGTAACACCTGTCTGTGTTGATAAATGCGTAATATACGGTGAGCTTAGCTCTTCATTAAGGTTGGCTTATAGTCTGTTTCACATAAGTTTGGGCATAAATTTTAATAAGTTATTCGAAAGTAAGCCGACAGATTATGATAAGTATATATCAAATTAATGCTTTAATCGCAATCTAACAATTTGTTAACGGACATCATTTTTAAAATTTATGCCCAAACTTGTGTAAAACAGACTGGGAGATTACAAAACATTAGGTAGGTAGGAATGATCACCATTGAATTATTTGTTTTCTTAATCCTTGTTTGCCACCTGAGTTCTTGACCGTTGAGCTTCCCTGATTGTGACCCAAATATTCCAAAATTTTCTTATTTGTCAAAAAGTGACAGGGATTCAAGCAATTTTGAAACTAAATCTCATAAATTTTGAAAGTTTTTAAATAGATAGAAATTTTTCGAAATCTTCGTCTAAAAATGTAATGCTCATGTTTTTCTATAGCTTATTTCACAAAACCTTGTGCACAAAAATCAATTTTATACGGTTAGTGAGCAGGTACAAAATTTGTTTCTAGGTAGCTTACTGTAACACAAACTAGCTATGCTTATTCTTTGCTATGCATAACATCGTAATTGTTGCTCCCGATTAAGTGAAAAATCGTTGGAAATGAGTCTTAAAATATGCATAATTTATTTTAGTGCATTGATATGCATGCATTTAATTCCCTAACTATTTTGCTTACATAGGTACCTACTTTGAAAAGGTTGCAGAAAATACATAATAGGTATACACATGCACTACCTACAAAAAGCATATCAAATATATACCAAATATCAAAAATATATCATATTTTAAATAAAAAATAGCAAAATATCATATCTATATCATATTAAAATTACGCTAACTATACCAATATCATATTTTGAATTGTAACTGCGAGAGTTACACGTATAGGCGAACCTGCCTTAGCAGTTCGCGATAGCCATAACATAGCCAATACTAGTAGCTATCTATGATAGTGCACTGTGGGCTATGCCTTCGGTCTTCCCATTATTTCCCCAAATTTTCAATAATAAAAAACATTTAGATACTTGTCCGGTAGCATAGAGTTAAGTGTATGATAATAGTAATCGTTTCATGCATACCGCTTGTGTAATCGATAACATTTGATCTGAGATAAAAGCTTATCAGTATTACGTTAATTTGATCTTTGTTTAATTTACTGTAATGGTCCTTGAGGCCAGTGTACGTAACGTTGTAGTTTAGTCTGGCTTTTGGTTTTTTCGTTGGCCGGTTGTTCGACTGTATAATCTGTACATTGTCGTTTTTCTTTTGCGTATTTTGTTGTCCGGCTATAGGCCGTGAATTCTGCGTCGAATTAAAATAGAGAAAACCTACCCAGTGGTTTTTGGTTATACCGAGGGTTAGGTCGGCCACCATCCCTACGTCGAGGACTTCCACCCATCTAGTGGACTGATAGGTAAATTTCGTATGATAGTTTATTTTATTCGGAAATCATAATTTATTTCTCAAGCCAAAAATTGATCAAAAATATTATTTAATCTTTAAGGATGATTGATCAGCGTAGAGCTCGTTGTTGTTGTTTTCATTGTTCAGCGTGCTACACGAATTAGGAACCAAAAACGTTTCGGATCAGGCACTGATTGAAAATAAGTTAAATAAACAACTTGAGCTTGAGATAGGTCAACTGACCTCCGCGGCAAATACCGAGACTAGGTAGGTAGCCTTAGGTCTTAGGGCGTAGCTGCTGAGATCACCCGACAAGAAGCAGCCAGCAATATTAGGGCTGAGGGGATCGAAGCCGTAAGGTCTGTAAGGGTCCAAAGATCGAAAGCCATTCAGAGCCGCGCGATCGGGGCCAGCACTAAGCGTAGACTTAAGTACCTACGTACCTAGGTAAATCTCGAAGGTAATGTATCCGTCCTATGCCGATTCTTTGCAGACATAGGGCGGCTCTACATTTACATAATTAATTTCGGGCTACCAAAATAACACTAGTCTACGCAGCTACGCCTAGATCTAGAGTACCTACCTAATCCCGGTAATGCCGCAAGGTCAGTTGACCTATCTCAATCCCGCTCATGTTGATGAATTAACTTCTTTTCTGGGTTCGAGTCAATTAGAAATGTTTTTGGTTCCTAATGTATGAAGCACAATGAAATTTGAAAACAACACCAACGAGCTCTAGACTGATCAATCATCATAAAAGATTAAATAATATTATTGACCAATTTCGGGATTGAGAAAAGAATATAGACTTTTGAACGAAATAAATAATCACACGAAATTTACCTATTCCTCCACCAAATATCAAGAAATCCTCGACGATAGGAAACACCGACCTCACCTTCGGTATAGAGAAACCCCTGGGTGGGTTTTATATTTTATTCCAATGATATGTACACGGCCTAGTGCCGGAAAGCAAAATAACAACGAAAACAAATAAAACGTACTCGACCACCAAATCGTACGTCAACCAACTAAAAGATGATCTCATAGGATCATTACAGTAAACGAAAGTGTACGTTAAAATAACATAAGACAAAATTACTTTTAGCTCACATCGAATATTCTAAGCTAAGATGAGCGGTAACGCATAAAACAATTACTATTATCATATAGGTACTTAATTCTATGTTACCGGACAAGTATCTTATTGTTTTTTATATTGAAAATTTGGGAAAAGATGGGAAACTGAAGGCATAGCCCACAGTACACTATCGCGCAATAGCTACTCGTATTGGCTATGTTAGTGGCTACCGCGAACTGCTAACACTAGTTCGCAAACGTGTAACTCTCTTAGTTACACAAAGGCAAATCAACAAATTGGAGATGCCACTTCTGCACTCCACCGCACAACTATTGGTCGTTATGTCTTTTGTAAATTGGTCCGATTTGACTTTAGCAATTGGAAAAGTCTATCTCTGAAATAATGCCTTTTAAATGAAACGAACTGAGGAATTCCAGAACAAAATTCCTACCTTACAACAGTTTATATTATGGTCAGTTGAGACTTATGTGTAAAACAGTAAGTAAGTACTGGTAAATATTGTTAAAACAGATAATGTTGTTAAAACATGAATATATTGGATGTTCTTACATTTATGTTCCCTCCTGTTGCCTTCGAACAGTTTGGCTCTCAATTATTTCACCTAATTACATTACCCCTTGTCTTCTTATGTCAGACAATCATGGTTTCGTTGGAAGTCAGTTATCAAGCCTGAACAGTAGTGAAATACAGGTGAATGTGTAGGTACCTACCTTAATAATTGTTGTATTATTAATATAATATGGTTAACAATAGAATATTAATATCTATAATATTAATTTCCAGTTGTCTGTGTACAATGTGTGTCCAAGAAAAAGTTTTTACTGTATAACCTAGTATTCCTCATATTTTGACTCGATAAATATTCCGAAGTCCCTGATTTCGAATTTTCTATCAAAATGGCTCGATCTGGCTCTTGTTACCCAGAAACGACGGATTACTCTAAAAAGTTTTGGTAGCTTTGCGGCTTATGTAATTGCCGTGGGTAAATTTGGTGCGCCACCCTAGACCGACTTTTAATGCGCTATCGACTGGTGTACGCTACTTTACACTTCAGTGTAAACTGACTAAAAATCGTAAGAAAACGTTTTTTAAATTACATTTTTACAATGGTCTTGAATTGCAACGAATAAATTTCATTTAAATTTGAACTGTTTGTTAATGGTGTTATGGCTGACCTTACTGTAGAATTTCAAGAAAATTCACGGATCAGTTTTCGAGATACAGTAGCCCGAACATACCCTATCCATAACTGTAAAATGTAGGCTTTTCGTCTTTTTGCAGAAGCTACAGCTTGGGTGTTACTTCCAAAATTTAGCCATTGAGGTTTCTTGAATCTCTGACTCCGAATTTACTACTCAAAGTGCACGATCTGACGCCAATAGTGGACGGGTTATCCGGAAATTATGAAGGGTTCTATTAAACATGATTTAATCTTTGGGAGCGAGCTCGCAGCAAGCCAAAATATCAAATTATGAATACTGGTTTCTGATGGTGTAAATTAGCGTGCGTACAACTTGATACCAACCAACCGAAATCAGCAAACGCGCGGTTTTCGGAAATGCTAATACAAATTCAAATATTTCTGTTTCTAGCGGCTAATTTTGCATGGAACTGTTTACAATGAGGACAAACTTTTATGTGCAGGTTACAATACCCTCTAATTGTTCTAAGGGCAGAAAAAATGAAGCAAGAAACATTAATAAGTAGGCAAGATAAAATCAGTCATTTTATAGCGATCGAGGAATTTGCTTAGCTGAAATGTTACATTTGGTGATTTAAAACTGATTTAATTTGTTGAGCGAAAGGCAACCTTAGCTTCTTAATGATATTTTGATGACATTAATTGTAAGACTGAGAGGTGCCAAACAATGGATATTACACAGTGAGTGAAGAGAAAGCAGTATAATTTAAAAGGAAATGACAAATAAGACATAGACAATTTCCGGCATATTGGTCATTGATTATTGTATCCATCTTTTTGAAAATGAGTTGCTTCGTTCCCCATTTTCAAAAAAAGATTGCTCTAGCAAATGGGACAGCGAAGCGCCCCATTTGCTAGTACTATATTACAATATATAATAATAATAATTCACAAAACACTCTTTTTAAATAGCTACCGATTGAAATGTTACATTTGCAAAAAATGCGTTGCTTACATTATCGAAAAAGAGCCACTATCAATCTTTTTGAAGAAAATTTATTGCATCCACTCCCAGAAACACGTTTTAGTAATTAGCCTGGACCAAAAATTAGA
>JAVLUZ010000036.1:0-77774 GCA_036768485.1 Mermis nigrescens | reverse complement strand
TGCAAGTCTATCGAATTAGGGTTAACACGTAACGTAAACTTTACACAAACACATAGCGTAAAGAATATTTTAGTCGGATTCGTAATTTTGATATTGCTCCGATATTTCTTTCAACATTTATGGAAAAATGAGTCTCCATTATGTTTTAAAGACAATAAACATTAGGTTTAAACCACTTTGCAATACTGCTGAGTGTAAGCAAGCGCGCCCAATTGACGTATATATTTCATTCCCTGTAAATTTTTATATCTCAGGAAAAAATTTCGATTTTTGCAATGCTCTAGAACAAAGGCTAACATGCAGTGTCAAAAATTACTCGGATATTATGATCAACATTCATGAAAAAATTATGTTTCTACAATGGTCTGAGGACATATAAACAATGAATGTAAACTACTTTACATCACTGTTGGATGTAAACAAACGCGCCTACGTGACGTCTCACATTTGATCCTTTGAAAACTTCTAGGCTCCAAGAAAAAATTAGGTTTCAGGAATGCTCAAAAACGAAGATAAATATATATGTAGTGTAAACTTCATGTAAACACCTAGTGTAAAGAAGATTTTAGTCAGATTCGTAATTTTGATATTGTTCCGATATTACGATTAATATTTATGAAAAAATTAAGTCTACATAATGTTCTATGGGCAAACTAACAATTGGTGTAAACTACTTTACAACACCGTAGAGTGTAAACATATGCGCCAGACTGGCATATCAAATTTGATTCCTGGTCCATTTCTAGACTTGATAAACGTGTCCCTGACTCGTAACCGGAGAAGCAGGTAGAAAAAACAAGACAGAAACGCATTTAAAACTCCAAATTTTTGACTTTACACTCGCTAAATATTAATGTATAGACAATTTGCTTTGACATGCACCCGATATAAAGCACTTCATTTTTATTCTATTAGACTTATCCCGACTTCTGGACGGAGAAAGTGGCGAACAAAAAACGCAACAAAAACGTATTTTCCATCATTTAGAACACTGTAAACTTTAAAATTCCGTACCGAACTCCCCATTGAGTTTAAAGAAATTCGGTTTGGTACAATTTGTAGCTTTTAAATCGTAGTACATTCCTGTGTGCCGAAATTCTGTTGCAAAAATTATTTGGCATGATTTATCAATCAAACTTCGGAAAAAACGTGTTTTTTAGCCCATTTTTTACCTCTGATTTCGAACTTTACACCCCCATAAATAACTCAATATTGCGTTTTTTAAATGCAGTTTGCTGCGATGTTTAGCCCCTGTGAGGCACTTTATTAATACTGTCTTCGATTTGCACTGACTCATAAGTGGAAAAATTTGGCAGAGAAATCTTAGTTAAAATCCGTTTTTTTACACCATCCACTAGAGTGCAAACTTTAAACCCCAGGATCTAACTCACCATAGAGCATACAAGACTTTGCTTATATGCAGAATGTAGCCCTTGATCCGCTCTACATTTCTGTCAGAAAACATTTTAAAAACCTCATAACCGAAGTTAGTATCGGACATAGGAAGGTTGAAAACTCGACCAAAAAGTGCTTTTTCACCCCCAGATTTTCGCACTGTTTACACTGCCGTTCGATAAATAATGCGAATTTCAAAAAACAAAAAAAAGTGTCATCTGTTGAATTCATCCCTCTATTATCCTATTCTGTTCAATCCTTCGAGTCATTAATACTCAGTTGTCCACATGCCGCAGTAAAAAGGTCCCAAAATTTGTCCTATGTTATAACGTTACACAAAAACTTTTACACCTTCTTTACACAGTCAATTTTGAGTTTCAAGAAAAACAAAAAAACATGGGCAGCGAATTTTTTTATTATCTTTCTTTTAAAAAAAACCGCACCTTCCAGAAGTGTCCCGTTATAGCTGTAGGGGGGGTGCCCAGGTGTTGGGGGTACCCAAGTATATTATAGGTACGCGCTAACGCGCTACCTATGATATTGCCTACCATGCTACCATTTATACATGTAACAAGTGGGTGGAGATTCCATAACCGAAGTCGTAAATGTAAAATTATAAATATAAATAAACATGAATTGTTTATTTCCCTCTCCCGATTTTGTGCAAAAACTTGCGATTTCTAGCCACTTTAGGTGCATTCTTTCAATTTTTGAATAAAAATTTAAGTTCGCGCACTCCCCTAATGGTCGGCGGACCCCACCCAACACTTTGGGCCCCCAAATTCTGGCAGTCAGATGGAGCATAACTGCAAAAAACGCTAAATTATTTAATTCTACGGATCTACCAATTTGGAGACTTTGGATTTTGGGGGTTCAAACCCTATCCTTTTACGTACGTATGATGCCCACTCTATCCCAATGTTTAAATACATTTTTTTCTCGCTTTTAAACACGTTATTGTGGCCCGGACACTTCAAGGTAGACCCGGGACATTACCTTTAAGTGTCCGGCCGAACACTTTAAGGTGTGACACCTGCTGCAATAAGATTTTGCGTAGTAAAACTTCAAAAGCTTATCAAGTGATATGCACAATATCGCGATTGATGCTTCAGTTTAAACCGCTTTTATAATGCAATTACCTTGAACTAAAATTGCGATCCATGCACAGGGTCCAATTTTTTTCAAAAATTTACAATTTTGGGTGGTCGCAGCTATTTGTGAAGGACTGCTGGAGGTTCAACCCCCCTCCCGAAGAGCACGCACGCTAACCCATCTTTATGCACTTTCGTAAAACAGAAAAATTACTTTTGTTCCATAAGAGAATACTACGCGAGCATATTGATTCTCAATTTTTTAAGGGCTAAAGTACGCGAAACAAGACAAATTACTGTAATTTGGCAGATCAGCTCAGTGAGGGCGAGTGGCTGGACTGGAATTCTTCGATTTTTAATGCACTAATTAGCCCTTAAAACTTTAATTTAGGCACTTAATCAGTGCTGGGAGTAAGTGCGCTAAACAAAAAGCTGTCGGCTGGAATTGAGCCCGGGTTGCTTCGACTACAAGCAGAGGTTTTACCACTGAAGTATGCGGGAGTTCGCGACGTTTCTTAACATCCTACTCTATCGTGTTTAAGGTGTCAACAGGATAAGTTGAATGCGCCATTTTTATCTGTAGGTTAATTGTTCTGCTGGAAGACGAGAATAAATTATGCCGCAAAAATGTTATTGAAACACCCTTCTTTACTATGTATGTACATACGTAGCTATAGTGAGATCTAGCAACCTATAGTAAATAAGAAAGAATGGGTTACTGTTATCTCTGAAGATATTTACTTGAAAAGCTTTCGGATAAATGAAACAGATAAACGAAAAAATTAACGCCGTTTTTGTAATCGATTTATATTTATTCTTGAATTGTAATCCATGCACAGGGCTTCATGAAGTGAACTATAATACATGTGTGTGGGTATCTAATGGCTTAACTTGAAAACGTGCAGAGGTTGAACACATAGTAAGGTATTTAAAGCCTGTTTCACTTAATTACAGTAGATGATACAGATTGCGATTATAGCATTGATTTGATATTTAATTATCGTAACCTCTCGGCTCAATGTCGATGAAAATTGTTTATACATACATATGTATGCATGAAGGCGGCGGGGCGGGTGCAAACTGGAATACCAACGCATTAACTGAGCGACTTAAAAGTTAACCTGAGTGACGTTGAATTAGTATACTAAAATAGTTCGGGACTGCAAGCCTATGATTTAAGCCTACATATGTAAGCGTAAAGTGCAGGGGAAGAACCCAACCCGTAATCTATAGTCTGTTTCATTTATTCGAGAGCTTTTTCAGTGAACTTTTTGAAGGCTACAGTATGCATTACTAGGGGATTTACTGTAACTTGACAGAAAAGTTGAGTGGGGGCGAGTGGCCGCCATTCTTTCATTTTTAATGCACTTAACCGTCCTAGACTTAATTCAAGAATCTAAACAGTGCTGTGACATATACAGTAAGTGCGCTAAGTAAAAATTTTGCAGCAAGAAGAACCCCTGTTGCTTCGACGACAATCAGACGTTCTACCACTACGCTAATCGGAAGTTTTCAGCAATGTTTAAAATGCTAGTCTATTGCTTTTAACGGTCGATTTATGACAAGCTGATTGCGCGAATTCCATCTGCTTGTTGCATGATCCGCTGGAATACGAGAATAAATTATGCCGTAAGAAATTTTATTTAGAAACCATCCCTTCCTATGTATGTAGCTACAGTAATTTCTAAATGACCTACAGTAATTAGGGACGATTGAATTACTGTAGCCTCGGAAAAGATAAAGATTTGATAAACGAAACAGGCTATAAGTTTCAGCTAAGAACTGTAAAGTGAGAAGGGACCGGCTTCTATGTAAGCCTACCTCAGACTAAACTAAGACTTAAGTCTGTTTCACATAAGTTCGTGCATAAATTTTAAGAAATTTCATCGACAGTTAGCCGAGGAGTACGATAATTATACATATATCAGATCAATGCTATAATCGCAATCTGTCAGCTTATTGTAGGAGACACTTTTAAAATTTATGAACGAACTTGTGTGAAACGGTCTATAGACGTTTATTGTAGGTCGGGGATGGACCATAGGTGGGCAGCACCGAAATTCTGGGGGGGTAAAAAATTTTCTGGAGGGGGTAAAAAATTTTTAAAGATCAAAAAATGGTCTTAAAAGTGGTCGTATGCATAGGTGGGCAGCACCAAAATTCTGGGGGGGTGAAAAAATTTTAAAGGTCAAAAATGGCCTTAAAAATGGTGGTATGGCGAAAAAAACACCATTTTTCGACGTTTCTTATCAAGCTCTATCCAATGGCATCAAAAAATTGCTAAAAAAGCAAAAAAAAATTTTTCTGGGGGGGTATTTTGATTTCTGGGGGGGGTATTTCAACTTCTGGGGGGGGGTGCATACCCCCCAAACCCCTCCCACGCCCATGTGTGGTCGTATGGCGAAAAAACACAATTTTTCGACGTTTTCATCAAGCACTATCCAATGGCATCAAAAAATTGCTAAAAAAGCAAAAAAAAATTTTCTGGGGGTATTTTGATTTCTGGGGAGGGGTATTTCAACTTCTGGGGTTGCATACTTCCAAACTCCCCACGCCCATGTGTGGGATGGATCCACACCTGGGCGTGGGGGGTTTGGGAGGTATGCACCCCCAGAAAACAAAATACCCCCCCCAGAAATCAAAATACCCCCCTAGAATTCAATTTTTGAAAATTTTTTCGTTTCTTTCGCAATTTTTTGATGCCAATGGGTAGTGCTTGATGAGAAACGTCGAAAAATGGTGTTTTTATCGCCATACCACCATTTTTAAGGCCATTTTTTGACCTTCAAAAAATCTTGAACCCCCCAGGATTTTCTTGCTGCCCACATATTTTTTGGACCCCTAAAACATCGTGTTCTATGCTTAGTATACATATATGTATTTGATAAATTGTGGTGTAAAGTATCTATGCATTTTGACCTGAACACTGCACAAAAAACTTGACACTCATTGTAGGTATATCTTTAAGTTATCCTCAATATTATTTATTAACAACTATAATTGTTTCAAAGAGGATATTAAAGGTAATGTAGTAATAATATAGCTGATGTCATATTATCTTCTCACTGTAGCAAACACATCAAAGCAATGCAATGATGTACTACTTACTGTATCTTTCCGCTTCTGCAAAGCGCTTAAATGCAGGCTTGCCGAGTGTCTAAAAACTGCAGTCAGTGCTGCACAAAACATAGGATATGCAGCATGCGTATTCAATTTTATATAATAGTCTGTTCCATTCAAAACGGCCCATTTTCGCTTTACCGCTTATTACTGTAGCCGAACATTGTACGGGTTAGTTTGGTATGACAGTCTGTCAGATGCGCCACATAATAAACGAAGTATATTAAACCTCAATACGAAGTATTTAAAGCAACCAGCTGTTACGAAAGCATAATTAAAGAAGCCATTAGTGCAGTTAAAATCTATTCCAGTAATAAGACTTCAGCAAAAAAACAGTAGAACATTGTTACGTTCACAGTTTTTATCACATACTCATTTCAGTTTCTGTACGCAAGTTATGTAGTTTGCGCAATTTAATAAAAGTAATTATTTACTGTAGATGTCCGTGCAAATAGACCGAGGGCTATTGGCACGGCCGTGCCAATAGCCAGTGCCCCTGAACAGCAGCGATCAGTTTACATAGGTAAAAAAACAATAGCCAGTGACAAACAAACTACTTAATTACATAAAGTACGAAGACACGACATGAGGTGAGTACTGACTGAATAGCAAGTGATTTTACGACTTAACGTGTAAGTAGTGAAGTTAGATGTGAACGAGGTCGAGTGATAATGAGAAGGTATGCCGAGCGGATGACTTCGTAGTTCGCACGGATATCTACAGTAAACAAAATACTTTTAATTGTGCGAAGAACCAGACTTGTGTACATGATATGTCGGAGTTGTGCGATATCACTAAACTTACCAATGTTATGCTGTTATTGTGTTCATTATTTTAATTATTTTAATCAATATCCTCTACTATTGTTGTCTTCACTATTTTAATTATTTTAACTATCATGATTTACGTTTATTGATTAAAAATTGCCTATTGTAAGGACAGTGAAAGATGTTGGTTGCTTATCTTTCTGCGAAAAGCTACAATATTTATGTGCACCACACCAAGATAGGTACAGTAGGTATATATGTTACAGTAAATCGGGTTTTATCGATTAATGTGCAGCAACGGAAAACATCAATAAAATACCCGCATATTAAACTTGCAAGTGCGGTGCACATACATGCTCATCAAACTCTTGTGCTTTCCCGTCAGCATGTTTCGCTGTTCGGATGTGCTTTCCCATCAGCTCGTTTCGCTGTTAGGATGTGCTTTCCCATCAGCTCATTTTGCTGTTCAGATGGGCTTTCCTGTCAGCTCGTTTCTGTAAATGTAGGTGAGCGCACTGCGCCTACGAAATCAACACAGATATGAACAAGCCTGACATTTGCCTTCGGACTTACTTACGTAGGTACCTAGACTGCTCTTAGCGCTGGTCCCGATCGCTTAGTCGCTAACAACTTTGATCTTCTGGACCCTTATAGACCTACGGCTTCGACTCCCTCAGTCCTAATATTGCTGACTGCACTTTCGTCGGGAGTCTCAGCAGCTACGCCCTAGATCCTAAGAGTACCTACCTAAATTCCGGAATTGCCGCGAGGTCAGTTGACCTATCTCAACCCTGCTCAAGTTGATAAATTAACTTGTTTTCAAAGTTTACACTTGTTTCGAAATGTTTTGGTTCCTAATGTACGTAGCACAATGAAATTTGAAAACAACACCAACGAGCTCTAAGCTGATCAATCATCATAAATAATTAAATAAGATTTTTAGCTAATTTTTGGGTTGATAGAAGAATATTGAATTTCGGGTAAAATACACAATCAAAAAGTATTCACCTTTCCTCTCCACCAAAATCAAAGAAGTCCTCGACGTAGGGATAGCCGGCCTACCACACCCTCGGTATAGCAAACCCTTGGGTGGGTTTTATATTTTTATTTGGATATATACACACGGCAGAAGCCGGGAAGCAAAAACGAATATAACTAAAAGCAAAGAAAAATGCTCCGATGGAACAAAAAAGATGAATATACTTGGAATTGTGGATTATTATGGATGTAAAAGGAGGGGACTAGGAAAAATCTACCTAAAGTCGGAAAATCTGCTAAAAATCACACTTTCTCTAAGCAACGCAAAAAATCGATGTATATTCTGCGGCCAACAGATTAAAATAAATATTCAACCATAACAATGATTGAAATAGCAGCACGTTAGCTATGCAGTAGCTATGGGAAATGATATTAAGTAAACTAACAGTCTTCCAAGCCAATTGAATGAAATAGCAAACATCGAAGACCATTGAAGACATGGTTGGTTTAAAACAGTAGGAAACGCGTAAGTTGACTTGAAACAGACTTAATGTAGATACACTAGCATGCCCGAAACGATTGTGTGCACTAATCAATCGGCTCCTGCTTTGCTTGCTCTAATGCTCATAAAATAAAACAACTTTAAATACAATACCTCTTAGTTTTCTATCAATCAGGTGCCAGCAATTTAAAAAAGTAATTTTGATAAATTTCGTTTATACACTCTTATCTGAAACTTCGAACATTAGTTAAAAAAGACACTTTTTTGGAGGCCGCAGAATATACATCGATTTTTTGCGTAGCTTAGAGAAAGTGTGATTTTTAGCAGGTTTTCCGACTTTAGGTAGATTTTTCCTAGTCCCCCCTCCTTTTACATCCATAATAATCCACAATTCCAAGTATATTCATCTTTTTTGTTCCATCAGAGCATTTTTCTTTGCTAGTACACTACTTTTAATTAGCGTGATTTCAGAACATCAGTCAGTAAACACAATCAGTAACATGCCACAATAATGACAACAGTCCAAGAACGCGGAAAACAATATTGTTCTTAACATCAGCATTATCCTTTTTAAACAAGAAAACCTTATTGACACCATCCATTTTCAAATTAAAACTGCATTAAGTTATTTCTTCTTAATGTGCATTTCACTTATATTCAAGCACAAAAATTTAACCAACGAATTCACATTGCAAATCCTCACTCAATCAATACACAAGCACAATGTGTTGTGACTTTTGAAATTGAAAACACCCAATTTTCAATTTTCAAATTGAAAATTGGATCAATTTTCAAATTGAAAATTGGGTCAATTTTCAAATTGAAAATTGGGTGTTTGAATTTGCGATGAAGAAAATAATCAAAAGATAGTCACTTGCTTTATTTAAGCCGAGTAATAAAATAACAACCGTCCGTCCACCAATTCCAAACTAAACGCGACTAATCTGATCACTATGATAAAGTTTTGAAAAATGAGCTTGCTAAGCGAGAGCTGTAAACCAAGAGAAACTTAAAGATAAAACCTACCATTAAATTTTTAAGAGAATTATAAAACATTTTAAACTTCAAGAAAATGGAAAAGGCGGGATGTTGGTAAATTAGAAGGCAAAGTTTTTCGGCAAAAATTCAAAAACTTCACGCGAATATCAAATGTAAGGAACACTAACGCTTTGATTTGGTAGTAAAATAAATTTGTAGTATAGAATATATATTAACA
This sequence comes from Mermis nigrescens, assembly GCA_036768485.1. Classification (NCBI taxonomy): domain Eukaryota; kingdom Metazoa; phylum Nematoda; class Enoplea; order Mermithida; family Mermithidae; genus Mermis; species Mermis nigrescens. The sequence goes on along the minus strand of JAVLUZ010000036.1, from coordinate 68,705 downwards.
ACAAATGAATAGTGCAAACTTTACACAACTACTAGGTGTAGAGAATACTAACAGTTTACGGCTTATTAATGTACATGATTACAATAAAGCTGCATATCTTTGTCGACTTCTGTGCACAGTAGTGTGGTTGCTGGTTCATTTTAAACCACTTTTGCAGGCAATTTACATCAATTAAACGATAGCCCTCCATGTACAAGATTTTGTGAAACATATTATAAACACGGCTAAGAAGGATTTAACTTAAATGCAACCCATTTAAGACAAAATTACATCTCTTCAATGATCTAAGGACACTTGAACATAATTTTTAAATCACTTTAGATTACTTTTGAGGGTAAACAAACTCACTTAATTGATGTCTCACATATGAATCCTTGAAAATTTCTTGACTTCAGTTACAAAGTCTCTGTAAGTCTATCGAATTAAGGTTAACACGTAATGTAAACTTTACACAAACACATAGCGTAAAGAATATTTTAGTCGGATACGTAATTTTGATATTGCTCCGATATTTCTTTCAACATTTATGGAAAAATGAGTCTCCATAATGTTTTAAAGACAATAAACATTAGGTTTAAACCACTTTGCAATACTGCTGAGTGTAAGCAAGCGCGCCCAACTGACGTATATATTTCATTCCCTGTAAATTTTTATATCTCAGGAAAAAATTTCGGTTTTTGCAATGCTCTAGAACAAAGGCTAACCTGCAGTGTAAAAAATTACTCGGATATTATGATCAACATTCATGAAAAAATTATGTCTCTACAATGGTCTGAGGACATATAAACAATGAGTGTAAACTACTTTACATCACTGTTGGATGTAAACAAACGCGCCTACGTGACGTCTCACATTTGATCCTTTGAAAACTTCTAGACTCCAGGAAAAATTAGGTTTCTGGAATGCTCAAAAACGAAGATAAATACATATGTAGTGTACACTTCATGTAAACACCTAGTGTAAAGAAGATTTTAGTCAGATTCGTAATTTTGATATTGTTCCGATATTACGATTAATATTTATGAAAAAATTAAGTCTACATAATGTTCTATGGGCAAACTAACAATTGGTGTAAACTACTTTACAACACCGTAGAGTGTAAACATATGCGCCAGACTGGCATATCAAATTTGGTTCCTGGTCTATTTCTAGACTTGATAAGCATGTCCTTGACTCGTAACCGGAGAAGCAGGCAGAAAAAACAAGACAGAAACGCATTTTAAACTCCAAATTTTTGACTTTACACTCGCTAAATATTAATGTATAGACAATTTGCTTTGACATGCACCCGATATAAAGCACTTTATTTTTATTCTATCAGACTTATCCCGACTTCTGGACGGAGAAAGTGGCGAACAAAAAACGCAACAAAAACGTATTTTCCATCATTTAGAACACTGTAAACTTTAAAATTCCGTACCGAACTCCCCATTGAGTTTAAAGAAATTCGGTTTGGTACAATTTGTAGCTTTTAAATCGTAGTACATTCCTGTGCGCCAAAATTCTGTTGCAAAAATTATTTGGTATGATTTATCAATCAAACTTCGGAAAAAAACGTGTTTTTTCGCCCATTTTTTACCTCTGATTTCGAACTTCACACCCCCATAAATAACTCAATATTGCGTTTTTTAAATGCGGTTTGCTGCGATGTTTAGCCCCTGTGAGGCACTTTATTAATGCTGTCTTCGATTTACACTGACTCATAAGCGGAAAAATTTGGCAGAGAAATCTTAGTTAAAATCCGTTTTTTTACACCATCCACTAGAGTGTAAACTTTAAACCACAGGATCTAACTCAACATAGAGCATAGAACACTTTGCTTATATGCAGAATGTAGCCCTTGATCCGCTCTACATTTCTGTCAGAAAACATTTTAAAAACCTCATAACCGGAGTTAGTATCGGACATAGGAAGGTTGAAAACTCGACCAAAAAGTGCTTTTTCACCCCCAGATTTTCGCACTCTTTACACTGCCGTTCGATAACTAATGCGAATTTCAAAAAACAAAAAAAGTGCCATCTGTAGAATTCATCCCTCGATTATCCTATCCTGTTCAATCCTTCGAGTCATCAATACTCAGTTGTCCACATGCCGCAGTAAAAAGGTCCCAAAATTTGTCCTATGTTATAACGTTACACAAAAACTTTACACCTTCTTTACACAGTCAATTTTAAGTTTCAAGAAAAACAAAAAACACGAGCCGCGAATTTTTTTATTATCTTTCTTTTAAAAAAACCGCACCTTCCAGAAGTGTCCCGTTATAGCTGTAGGGGGTGCACAGGTGTTGGGGGTACCCAAGTATATTATAGGTACGCGCTAACGCGCTACCTAAGATGATAAAACAAGCCACACCACGATTTTGTCCAAAATCAACTACTACTATCCCATCACGGGATCAATACAGTAAAACAAAAGTTTAAGTCAAATTAACATTAGACAAGATTACTTTTAATTCAAATCGAATCTTCTAGAATACGATATGCAGTAACAAGTAAAACGATTACTATTATCATATACTTAATTCTATTTTACCGGACAAGTATCTAAAAGATTTTGTAATAAAAATTAGGGATTTAAATGTGAGAACTGAAGGCATAGCCACGAGCTCACCCATCCGCAGATGTCAACTCGCAATTGGCTATGTTAACCGATACAGTACCAAGCTGTTGTCGGAAGGCCTATGCGAACTAATGGAATGAGTTCACAGCGTGTAACTCTTGCAGTTACATTTCGCTGTTCAGATGGGCTTTCCTGTCAGCTCGTTTTGCTGTTCAGATGTGCTTTCCCGTCAGCTCGTTTCGCTGTTCGAATGTGCTTTCCTGTCAGCTCATTTTGCTGTTCGGATGGATAAGCTATTTATAGCTTTTGCGCATTCTTTTGCGCTTTAATCCGTCGAGATGACGTTTCATCTCCGGAATGAATGGCGCAAGTTTTTAGGTAGTTGAGCACTGGTTCGGCTTGCAAGGCGACCAAACACTGCGCAGTGGCGGAACTTCGGATCTGCCCAGTTTTTAGGCTTCTCAATTACAAACTTATACATACATACATACATGTATGTATGTAATAGTCTGTTTTATTTATCTTAGAGCTTTTTCAGTTAATGTTTTTGGAGGCTTCAATAACTCTTTCTTATTTACCGCAGGTTGTTTGTTAGAGCTCACTGTAGCTGCATCGCAAAGGAGGGTTTTTCAATAAAATTTTTTGCGGCTTTCAAAAAATTTACTGAAAGAGCTCTCGAATAAATCAAACAGGCTATACTTACCTATAGTCTGTTTCATAAAGCTTTGAGGTTTTTGAAAAAATTTTAATTTACTACAAAAGTGTTTTAAACTAAAGGAGTCAGGGGTGTCAGCTGACTGAGTATCAGCTGTTATTCCTGACAATATACATATGCATATAGGTGCGCGTGTGTACACACGTATGTAGGTAAGCATGCGTTATGTGTGCCTATGGTATAATGTTCTAGGGTCGCTAACATTCTACGTTTAGCATATACTACTGGTAGGTACTTATCGGCGGCGCCAGGTTTATGTAAAACTATCTATGGGTACATGTGGAACAATAAAATGATAATTGTAGAACTATAACTATTTCATAGGTGCATAATTATAATTATAATTGTAACTGCGAGAGTTACACGTGGCGAACTTGTTTTAGCAATTCACATAAGCCATGCCGAAAACAGCTTGATACTGCATCGGTTAACATAGCCAAACGCGAGTAGCCATTGTTGCAATGTGTGTACTTGTGGCTATGCCTTCAGTCTCTCATCTATTCCCTGATTTTCATTATAAAAATCAATAAGATACTTGTCCGGTAAAGTAGAATCAAGTATATGCTAATAGTAATTGGTTTACTTGTGACCACTTATCGTATTATCGTAGGAGTAGATTTGAGAGTAATTTTGATTAATGTTAGTTTGACTTTAACTTCTGTTCTACTGTATTGCTCCCGTGATGGGAAGCTAGTCTAGTTGGCGTTTTGACGATTTTATCATTTGCTCGTTTTATTCGTTAGTGAATTTTGTTTTTCTCAACCGGCACAAGGCCGTGTGTATATAGTCGAAATAAAATAGAAAACCCACCCAGGGGTGTTATATATTGAGGGTGAAGTCGGTTAGCTATGAGCGTCGAGGATTTCTGAGTCTTGGTGGAGAGGATAGGTAAATTCCATGTGATTATTTATTTCGTTCAAAAATTCAATATTCTTTTCTCAACCCTAAAATTGGTCAAAAATATTATTTAATTATTTATGATGACTGATCAGCTTAGAGCTCGTTGGTGTTGTTTTCAAATTTCAAAGTGCTACTTACATTAGGAACCAAAACATTTCGAATCAAGTGTAAACATTGAAAACAAGTTAATTAATCAACTTGAGCAGGGTTGAGATAGGTCAACTGACCTCAGCGTCAATTCCGGGATTAGGTAGGTACTTGAAGGATCTAGGGCGTAGCTGCTGAGACTTCCAACGAAAAGCGGTCAGCAATATTAGGACTGAGGGAGTCGAAGCCACAGGTCTACAAGGGTCCAGAAGATCGAAGTTGTTATTTGATTATGCAATCAGGGCCAGCGCTGAGAGCAGATTTAAGTACTTAAGTACCTAAGTAAGTCCCAAAGGCAAATACACCCGTGTCCTACGTTGCAATTCCGTAGACATAGGGCGGCTCTGTATTTACATTGGAACAGTCCCTCTTCGAGGCTGCTAGCTACAGCCGAACTGATCAGTCATCTAAAATTTATTTTTCGATCCAAAAATCATTATTTTTGGCCATTCTAAATATGTGTAACATTTCGTTCGCCTTTGTTGTAGTATCGACCGCAATTGTGGCAGTGTGCATTTAAGTAAGCGTCCGTGGTAAAGATTTTGTGTATCATGGTAAAGTCATCGTTATTTTTCTATTTCCATCAACCCTCTGGCGACGAAGGCAGCTTTCACGCTCACATTTTTCTATAAACGTCGACCCTCTGGCGACGATTCATCATTTTTCGCTCTCGATGACAAATTTTTGCCACCTAGGTTTTTACCTACGTCTTTTTATAGCCACGTACGTTCTTTACGCCTTAGGCTTAGTCCTACATCTTTTCGTTTTTCTCACGTCAGGTATACCTTGCTGCACATAAGCAAATACTATTCACGTGAAAAAACCTGTTTTTCAAAACGACAAAAGGTCAAATTCGAAACATTTATTTTTGGCAAAATTTTGATGTACTGAAATTTTTCTTACCCAAGCCTATATTTTTGGTCGTTTTTGATACCCAAAAATGGCAGGGAAGAAAGTTTTGCGAATACCGCCTGCTAAATTGAAAAAAACCTTCTACGCCATCTACTTTGTCTCGCCAATTAAATACCGCACCTGTCGACTCGAATAGCGCGAGTAAAAACACAAGTAACGACGATGCGAATAAGAAGGATGCAAATAGTAATGTGAATAATGATCGATTACCCCCATCGTTAAATGCTGCGCGTACTACACAGTCTGACAGACGAATTAATACTGGGTAATACGCAATCACGCACCAATCAAATTGTGAATCCTAATGCCGATAATTCATCAAATAATACAATTATCAATAATACGGCTACACTTAACAGCAAATAATTGTGAAACTAGTTTGGAGCCTTATAACGCTGATTCTGACGTAGAGAGTAATAATAGTTCAAGCAGAAATGCCAACAATGCTCGGGCTAATGCTGATGTGACTAATAACCTTATTTTGGAAGCTTTACAAGCTATTCATTTGCAATTTTCGGACCTTTCTACGCGCGTAAGTCAAGATAAAAAAGAAATTTTGGATGAAATGCGTAAACTGCGTGTGGAATTAGGCAAATTGATTAAATCACAATCGGTTTTGAATCACACTGAAAGTAATCCGTCTGAGCGCATTAACCACTCTATTGATTGCGTTAACCACTCTATCGATAGCGAAATTTTTTCTGAATTTAATGTGCGAAATGCGAATCATGCAGAAAGTACGCATTGCGCATCTTCTATGCTGTCCACTGGCAACCGTGCATCTAATTCTTGGTCACCTTCGGAAATTGTTCAAGAAACTTCCGCACAAAGTTGTACAAATCGCACGCCTGAAATATCTGAGTTACCGCAAAATCTTTTAAACACGGGTTTGCAACCAGTGCAAAACTTGGGTTTTTCGGAAAATATACCTACGATTTTGCAGCCGTCGGTATCGATTTTGCAGACGTCACAATCTCGGCCGTTGCTGTCTTTAAATTGTAATGCGCCTTCTTTCGCACCTAATTCTTTGAATGCGAACTCGCAGCAGTGCCTACATCCTCCACCGCTGCAATATTTTCCGCCTCAAGGCGAGACATTTCCGAATAATTATGTACCAAATCCTGCAAATCTCGAAATACCGCCTATTAACCCTATTTTGCATTCCTCAAACATCGAAATGCAACCTTTGGAAATAAACTTATCTGGCATAAATAACGAACCCGTAAACTTGCAAAATGAATCCGCGCCTTTACCTGAGTCACCTACTAGGAGAAGTCACGTAAAATTTTCTGACAAAAGCTTGACGAGTAGCTACGATCGTCCACATAGTCAGTCGCTCGCGCCGCAAAAGTAAATCGCGCCAATGTCGTCATCGTCATAATTCGGATTCTTCATCCGGAGGCTTGTACAGCAAATTGCACCTCGCTGATTCTTTAAATTGCGGACCTTTTATAGCACAAATGCAAGTCGCAATTGCAAATAAAAAATTTTTTAATGCCGATAAAACAGATATACGAGCATATCTTGCAGAATTTGAGTCGCTTGCCAATACCTATAATATTGATAAAGCGGATTGCGTGAAATTTATGTCATCATTTCTCGATCCCTATGCTTCACGGTTATTCCGTTTGTTACCTGCTGCATATAAAACAATCTTATTCCAAATCGAAACAAGCGTTAATAGCGGAATTTTGTCCTTTGGACGCCGAAACGCTTTTCAAACCTTTTTGACACATAAACAGCAGCCTAACAAATTGGTTAAAGCTTATTATCTCGCGCTTTGCAAAGAGTTAATAAAAGCTGACCCTTATCTTGAAGTAGACTCACATCATTTCAATTATTTATTGTGACATCAATTGAAACAAGGCTTATTACCGCACATATCAAAAGAAGCATATCACAAAAACCTAGAGCATCACTGGCTGAATTTTTGGATAATGCTTTAAATGCTGAATTCGCGAATAAGGAATTTGAGGATGACAAAAAAGCAGTAACACCGTATGTATCGGTAACAGCCGCTCTGTAGGAGGCGCAAGACCTAAAGATACATTTCGCGCGTCTAACCAAAATGAGCCAGATCGCTCACAACAAAAAAGGTTTTATTGCTCATCGCGTGCTGAAAAGCCAGAAAATTCCTCTCGTACATATTGCACCTTTTGCAAGCGCATTGGTCATATCTATGACGAATGTTTTACGCGTCAGCGACAAGAAGCGTCTAATAATAATAATAATATTCAGTTTGATCGAAATAATAACAGTTCCATGGCTCGCAACCGCAGCCAGTCGCGTTCCTTTTTGCGCCAAAATTGTTCACCATCGCGTTCGAATTCACAAAATCAACATCGTTCTCAATCACGATTTTGTAACTCTAGTCAACATTGCTCATCTAATTATGCAAATAATGATAATCGCTTTGAATCTAAGCAAGCACAACCAAATTTTAGGCCAAATCGTAATGATTACCATCAAAATTTGCATGCTAATTATCAAAATTCGCGTTACGATAATCACTATGCAAATCAATCGCGACAAAATGCACCTTTTGTTCAGTTTCCTAACAAAAGCGTGGAACATATTATAATTCGAACTATTGCAATGATAATGGTTCTAATTGCCCATACATCACAAATACTGCGGATAACCAACCCACCGTAAATTCGCCCCCACCAAAGCCAACCCTTATGTCTCCTAATGATGTAAACACGGTTACTGCAAAAGGCCTAGAAACTAGTGCGCGTTCTAACTTATTCGCGTCACAAGAATTTGTTGAAGAGTACAAGCGCTTACAGCGTCGTCTTGCGATTTATGAAAAAATAAATTTGCCTCCAGTTAAAACCATCGATCCGAATATTCCAATCGTAAGCCATGCTGGGACAAATTTGCCCACTATTCTTGTTAAAGTTCATGGCATAGACGTACCCGCTCTCATCGATATGGGTTCACAGGTCACCATAATGACCACGTCTGCATTTTTGTGTCTTGGTTTTAACTTACCGCCTAAACAAGTCTCGCAAGTTGTTCATGGCGTAGGCGAAATAACTGCAGTCGTTCGATATAAAGTAAATATGACTCTCACTATCGCTGAGCAATCTATCTCTACCACAGTAGCTATAATAGATCATTTGCCAGAAGACATGCTCTTGGGATATGATTTCTGTGAATCCGCACTCATGTGGGTTAATCCTATTGAGCGTTGTGCTTTTATAAATGGCATAAAAATCAATCTATTGTCATCATATGAAAAATTGCAATTTCGCACAAAACCCAACATGACTACCTCTGGTGTTGTGTGTGTGCATGTTTCGCTGCCTGAACCTGTAATTATACAACCTCGTCATGAATTAATCACACCTGGCTATATCAGTCATGGTTCTTGCGATTTTGATGTTGCGTTATTCGAACCAAATCCTGATTTTATGGAAAAAACTTCACTTTTTGTTGCTCCATCTATAGTCGATGCTTCGCAACCTGTAATTCCTGTTCGCATTTGTAACATCTCTAAAGCGCCAATTCGCATCGACTCTGGCAAAATAATAGGTTCTCTAACCTCTGACGCCAAAGTCATGTCCCATGTCTCAAATTTTGATGATAGGACACCCAAGCTTTTTGCATCAATAAATAAAGCTTTAAATGGCTTCGCCGTTGATTCTCGGCAACAGCAACAAATTCGTGAACTTTGCTTAAGATACGACTCTATTTTTGTGTTAAAAAATGAGCCCCTCGGACGTACCCCTTTGATGAAGCATCATATTGATACAAGGGATAATCAACCTGTTGTTGGAAAAACTTATCGTGTTGAACATTCTAGAAGAGAATCTATGCAAAAAATTATAAATGAAATGCTTGCGGATGAAATTATTTGGCCTACGACCAGTCCATGGGCAAGTCCATTGTTTCTCATAGGAAAAAAGGATGGTTCCCTAAGACCTGTTGTCGATTACTGCCGTTTAAATGACGTAACTAAAATGCAAATTTATCCTCTTCCACAACTTGACGATTATTTTGATACCTTAGGCTCTGCCGCGTATTTTAGCACGTTAGATCTAAAATCCGTTTACATGGCAAATTCCTCTCGAAAATAAATCTCGCAAAAAAACTGCATTTATATGCCCTGTTGGCCATTACGAATTTGAAGTGTTAACCTTTTGGCTTGAAAAATGCGCCCGCTAGATTTTCAGAGGCTAATGGAGCTTGTGCTTGCCAGGTCTCAATTGGAAATCTTGCCTTGTTTATATTGATGATGTAATCATTTTTTTGTGCACATTCAAAGAACATTTAAAAGATCTTGAAAATGTCTTCATTGCACTTCAAAACGCGAACTTACGGGTAGTGTTGGCAAAAGTTCAGGAAAAAAGAACTTTCGAACTTAGTTCTGAACAAAGTTCCTACTTCTTGGAACTTAGAACTAGAGGCGAGAACTAAGTTTTTCGAAAAAAGAACTTAGTTTGAACTAAGTTCTTGTTTTTCAAAAAGAACTTAGTTTGAACTAAGTTCTTGTCCAAAACATGTTAACTGAGAGTGAATTGTAATGTAAGCTAAAATGAGGGTGTGGAAAGCGCAAAGCATTCAATTTTATACAGGTAGGAGACTAAGGGTGGTACTCTCAAGCATCCAACGGGAAGGGGCATCGGAAAGAGTCCAATACTTAAAAAAACAGCACTTTACTGTTAAATTTTAATGATAAATTTTTACAAAATTGGCCGAATGTTGGCAACCTGGAAACTGCGAAAATTTGTCAATTCAACTCGGTGTATATACATCATTTTCATTATGTTTTCATTAACAACTATGAACCATGGAACAAATTAAGGCAGTCTAATATATCATTACTAATTATTAATGATTTAGATATCACATTATCCTTCTTAAGAATATTATTTGAAGTTAAGCTAACTCATTCTTTTCGCGAAAGTCAACAGAGAAAATTTCTTCTACGTCCATAGTCTATTGCCTCAAGAAATATTGAAAATAAATGACACATACAGTATATGTAGATATAGTGAGCTATGCATTGCACTGTAAGATGGCTTGAAAAAGGTTTTGCGGCATTGTGAACAAACTTTATTCTGATTTATTTAGAAAATTATTGGTGCAAAAGTTCAAAGTTAAACTTCAAAAAATTTCCATTTCCATTCTATCATCACTTAAATTGTGGCGCTTCTTATCTAAAATTGCGCGTCATATGAAATTCCAATATTTCAATGAGCGCATGTAGTTTAATGCATGTTTCACAAATAAGTGTTTTCCGCCTTATTCCTGTTTCTTTTACTTCTTTTGCAAAAAGAGCATTTTCCCATCGTTTTCCAAATATTCGAGAAATCAGGTTTTATCGATTGCACATGAAAGTGATTAAATTTGAGCGAGCGTCAAAATTTTGGTGCTTTTGACTCCAACAAAATGCACAACAGTCATTAAATGTGCGCGCGCAATAACTTTGCCGCCAAATACATTAAGGATCGAATTCGCGCGAAGCTAGAAAGTGCTAAAGATTTAAATCCTATTTATGCACTGAAACTGATTAAATTCTGAAGAATCATGGAGTTTTGACATAAAAATGCATAAAAACTCTGACTGAATTCGTGTGCAGCCCGGTTTTCACTTTTTCTCATTTTTTAATTTTTTGATTTGATTCTGAAGAGAAGAGGACACGTGCTCCCTCCCTGTGCAACGCTCCAGGCTACACCCTGACCCATGGAGCAAAGCAGGGAAGGAATGTGTGATGTGAAAGACTGAGGAAAGGTGACATGAAGAAGGAAGTATAAAAAGTCAGCATACACTACAATTAGGCACCTTTTCTCAATTAAAGTCTGTTCCACATAACTTTAGGCCTAAATTTAAAGAATTTTTATGGACAGCAAGCCGAGAGTACGATAATTATATATCAGATCAGTGCAAAAATCACAATCTTTCAGCTATTGTCGGAGATCGTTTTTAAAATTTATGCCCAAACTTGTGTGAAAACACTATAGATTAAAGCAAAATTATCGTCGAATGAAGGGAACTGACCAAACTAAGTTACGAGAGGAACGAAACGGCAGAAAAATATAGCATTCCAGGCCAAAAGCATGCCGCAAAATGCAGGAAGTAAGGCAGCGAGGAATGAGTCATATGCATTACATTGATTTTCACAAACCTACGTACATATACTTGTACCTGCCCAACAGGCCAAACGAAAAACTCATTAGCATATTACATTTTTATTTATGTGAAGAAATAAAAAGCTTTTAAGAGGCATCAGCCAGCATGTACATACATGTATTGCTAAGAACGCCAAGGAGGCAAGGCAACACGTAGGTACCTACCTACCTACATACATACACATATACCGTACCATTAACGGACGTACGTACCTACGTATTCTGTTGCCATCACAGGCATCAAATGCTCGACGACTTTCATCACTTATGGAACGCTAGAACAGAAGAACTAAATTAAGAACTTGGTTCAACTAGAAATGAACTAAGTTCTTTTTCGAACTAAATTTCTGAAAAAATAACTAGAACTAGGAACTAAGAACTAAGAAATAGTAGTTATAACTTAGTTCTTTCTTAGTTCTTAGTTAACTATTGCCAACTATACTTACGGGTTAAACCTGATAAATGTCATCTTGCTCATGCCGAAGTAAAATTTCTCGGCCATAGCATAAGTTTGTTGGGCATCGCTCCTGATATGTCCAAAGTTGCAGATTTAGTCGCATTTCCCATACCGAAAAACCGTTAAATCTTTGCAGAAATTCCTTGGCTTAGTCCAATGGTTTAAGAAATTTGTTAAAGATCTCGCTAAAATTGCTAAACCATTATTCCATCTTCTTCGCAAAGATGTTGAATTTTGCTGGAAGGCCAAACACCAAACTGCTTTTGAGCTTCTGAAAAAAGCATTTACGTCTCCACCTATTTTGCAATTACCAAAATTCGACAATGAGCACCAATTTATTTTAACAACTGACGCATAGCAACTATGCGTTAGGTGCTATTTTGACTCAAAAACACTTACCATCAAAAAGTCGTTTTATTCTTAGCTACGCTAGTTGCGTGCTAAATCCTGCCAAATGTAATTATGCTACATCGGAGAAAGAAGCGCTAGCAGTGGTGTTGGCCATCAAGCATTATCGACACTATCTATACGGTAAAAAATACATTGTTGAAACTGATCATCAAGCGTTAACTTGGCTAGTAAACGTAAAAGACCCATCGAGTCGTTTACGATATTGGGGTCTCAAATTACAGGAGTACAAATATGATATTGTGTACGTCCCTGGCGCATATAACTGTGCAGTGGATCATTTATCATGACATCCTAAATACAATCATGCAGAACACAAATATAAACTCGAGTGTGAAAATGTTGTTAATATTGCGAATTTAGACTTGGAAGATTCTGAATCCGAGATAAATCGTTCCCACCTGACCAACCACGCGATAATATGCCTAATGTGCCAAATACTCCTAATGCGCAAACTAATAACCCTACTGCGCCCATCGATCCAACTAGTTCTAAACCTCCTACGTTTCGCAAACGCATTCAACTCACTGATGCAGAAAAAGCTGAAATGCTAACGCCTGCGCGCTTACTCGCAGAGCAACGCGCTGATGACGAACTACATAAAATTCGCATCGTGTTGAATGATTTAACAACAAAAAAATATCAGTGACGAATTTTTTCTCTTATACAATGTTGTTTTTTGTCATTTTCAACCTAAGCGTTCGCCAACCATCGTGCATCAAATCGTAATACCAAAATCATTGCGTCGTTTCGTATTAACCAAATTCCATGACTCTATTTTCGAGCACATTTTTCATCGCGCAAAATTCTGCCCACCATGCAAATGCGTTATTGGTGGCCGCACATGGAAAATGATGTGATTGCGTGGTGTAGGAATTGTGATGTGTGCTTACAACGTAAGGTCGCATTAAATTCCACATCTGTTCCTCTGCAACCAATCGAAGTATCCGCGCCTTTTGAACTTATTGCGTGTGATTGCTTGCATATGCCGCGATCCCCTCCAGAAATGACCAAATAGTTGTTTTTATGGATTATTTTACCAAATACGTGGAAGCTTTTGCTGTTTCTGATATAAAAGCAACAACAATTGCAAATCTGTTGCTAAGAGAAATTATCCCACGTTACGGAGTTCCCAAGAAATTTTTGACAGATCAGGGTTCAAACTTTACATCTGCCCTAATTTCGGAAGTCTGTAAATTACTAAACGTTCAAAAAATTTTCACGACCCCATATCACCCCCAGTGTGATGGTCTTGTGGAACGTTATAATTGCACCTTAATTGATGGTTTGTCTCAAATTGAGTGCAAGAAACCAGTATGATTGGGAGCAATTTTTGCCATTTGCGTTGTTCGCATATCGCGCGACTCCTCAATCGTCAACTAATATCTCTCCTTTTGAAATGCTATATGGTCGCGAACCTGCATTTCCTCTCGACACCTTACTTATAAATGACTTCACAATAAATCCGAATTTACAGCCTATTGCAGAAAAATATGTCATCGATTTAAAGCTGACTTTACAAGATCTGCATGAGATCGCGTCTAAAAATTTAGCGCAAGCGCGTAAGCAGCAGAAATCGCAATACAACAAATCTGTAACCGCAACTAATTTTGCTGTCTCGGATATTGTCTATCTTAATAATACCTTGGTAATTCAACCTGACATTGGCAAATTATCACCTAAACGTATGGTCCCTATTGAATTATTGCGTTACCTACACCAGAAACTGCTAAAATCGCTTATGTCCATAATCCGCTAATCACGCATCATGTTCATCGGAATAGACTTCTACCTGAGCCTAAACTACCATATTCGGATTTAATTGCCAAAAAGCACGCATATGTCCCTGGTGATTTTGTGCTGGTAAAACTACCGCATTGCCCTCTCGCCCCGGCAGTAGTGATAAGTTTTCTGGACTTACCGGGCAGGGAGAAAAAATTAAGGGACTGCGCGCCAATACGTTTATTAAATGGCTCTAAAACTGCACATGCAGTACCATTATCTGACGTTTTCCCTTTTGCAGACCCATGGCTGACAAAGGTGCCCCCTGCAAAGCGGCGCTCTTGGAGTCAGCTAATTGCCGATTTTCATTCAACGGCTGCGACCCAACAACCCTAGTTGAGTTCCGCGAGGCAATGGTGGAGGTAGCTGCTTCACGGCAGTTGAGCCTTCCAAACCCATTGCCTCAGCATGATGATGCACGACGTAAATGAATTAGAGGCATTAAGTCCAAAACTAATCGAATATAAACATCGCTTTGAGCCTAGGTGCCACAGAAAACGCATAAATAAACAAGAACTGTGGTGGACCAGCACCTTTGAGCGCTTTCCGCTGGCTACCCTTCGTGTGCCAAAGCTGGATATACTGCCTACGGTGTTGGTCACCAATGAACAGCAATCTTTTGCAGCCATGTTGGCTTTGCTACAACCTTCAAACATAATAAATGGCATGTTGTACTTAGGCTACGACTCTGAGTTTGTGAATGACCAAAAAGGCATGAATTTTCCGGACTGGGAAGAACGTTATAAACAGTTCTGTCCCACTGTATCCAAATAATAACGGCCCATTTGTCCGTTACATTATGCTGGCCAGCGCATATGGCCATATTTTCTGCTGGGACGTGTCGTGCTTCTCTAAGCCACCATTTGGGTTGCACCAACTGCTAGCAACGTCTCTTACGGACGTACGGCTAGTGTGCCATGACCCATCGCAGGATAAAATCGCATATTTTCACGTGTATGGACCCACGTATGAAGAAATTATGGATATTCCCGATGCGGATATTCGACAGAATCTGCACTGGAAAATACCCTTTTTCTGCAGTATTCATAGACATACTGAGTAAAGCAAACTCTTTTACGCGTCGCAAGCAAATAAAAGCTCTTTCGCATAGCCTGAAAAGAGTGGCTCAGTTCTTTTTCGATTTGCATATTAATGAGGACGACCCTGACAATTGGGGTCAAGCCTGGAGTCTTAGGCTTACCAAAGACATGAAAATCTACATGGCTTTGGACGCATTGATAACCATCAATGTTTTCTTATTGATGGAAGTCTGTTCGGAAAATAATCCAATTACTCCGGACAGGAAAGGCGTTGCCTTTTCATTTCAAAGATGATGAAAAACACATCAAAAAAGGCAAAAAGAAAACAGAGTGCGTTGTCCACTGTCTAGGGGGTCATCCAAGGGCCCATCAACCAGCTCGGCGGTTGAAACCAGCGTAGGTTCCTCAGGCAAAGAATACGTTAAGGCTGAGGACGTGTATGCGGCCATTGCTGCAGCTACTGCCGTTACCACGTCGGCTGATACGCCGTTGCATGACAATGTTTGGGAAAACCCTTACTTAGCGGTTTGTAAGTTGCAGGCCGATGCCAGCCTTCAGCTGGGCCCGCCCGTAGCAACTCCTTCCCAACCACCACGTTGTCAGCGCGACTACGCCGGCCTCTGCGACTGTCTCGCAAGCCGATTTGCAAATTGAAACTCCGATGGTCGGAATCAAACCATCCGTGACCACTGACCAGGCGGACTTATTGCCCAAACGCCTTGTGATTGCATTACCGGAAAACAAAACCATAACGCAAGCAATTCCTTTGCAATTGCTCGTGATGCTGTTGCACGCGTTATCGGACACGTTGCATTTGTTCCCCGGACCACAGTCTGAGTGGGAAGAACAACATGCAGGTCCGGATATATTAATGACTAAAATTTTAACCTCGCCACTGCGAAGGCAATTCACGCTGCCGCCCCAAGAGGCGCTGCAAGCTGCGTTATCAACGCAAATCGCATCGCAAGACGTGCCACCAGTCGCGTTGAATTTGTTGTTACCACATACAAGTGTAACGCAATCGGGTGCTTGTTTTAACGCACCACTGTCCATGACTAGGTATGTCGGATATTATCGTGCGCACACAGCCACAGGGTATCCAAAATATACCATTGAATGCGGACGATACACCTCCTCCGCATATACTAGGTTACTCGTGAACACGCAGCAGCCGAACAAAATGCACAGCAGCAAAATCGCTTGCGTTATATGACAAATTTCTTCCAAATGATGGAAACTTTGAGCCGTGATCCTCCGTGCTATATTGTCCCTGATGTTTTGCATGATTTACACAGCTATTTGGGCAAAAGAGAAGGATCGCTCATGTATGACAAACTGTTAGAAATTCGCACAAGTGCATTTCAATAACGTCTATGCAGCCCACTTGAGTCGTTTGTCCACTGCTGGCACACCTTAGCACCCCGTGATCTGGACAACAATTGCGCAACCCGCGACAGATCTTGAACGTGGGCCATCGCCGCATTTTATTATGCAACCGAGTGTTTTCCTACGCCTGTTTTATCCGGGTGATTATTTCGTACGCAATTGTTTTTTCATAAGCACTGGAATGATGCTATATAAAGTTCCATTGGAATACTTGGTCAGTCACCAACACCTCCAAAATCCGAGCATTGTGACCAATAACCAAGCACTGAACATCCGACCGGAAGTTTTGCCGCACCGAGTGTGCCTGGCACCGGATCATTTAGCACCATTGTTGGTTTCTATGTGCCAAATGATCAATGTTTTCGAAAATTTTCGACAATTCCAAGCCGAATACAAATCGGAATACTGGTTCATGCCAATTTTTTCATCAATTGATGTTATGCACACAAAAGTGCTGTTGGAATTCTTGGACCGAAGGTTCCACTTTTTCGCATTTGCTTATGGCAGTACTGCCATAGCTTGGCGTATGATTGAGCAACTGCGTCACATGTTGCGTGTGGCTTTCCTTGGCCCTTCATATACACCGACGCCAATTGATGCTTTTCCGGAATTCCCGGAATTGGCTGAGCAGATTGAAAATCAAGCCGAATTACATAGCACAATTCAGACCATTCGACTCCAAACCGATCCGCCATTTGCTGTCCTGGTGCAATTTGATCGGTTCATTGGCCTTCTACCTAAAACACAGATTGCCAGCGGAATTAGAAAAAATCTGCAAGGATAGACAACAGGCCTCTTTGCCAAGACCTGTGTGGGTCCACGGCAAACCTTGAAAGGCAAGAAGTCGATCTGTCCGTACCGGCACAAATCGAAATGCGAAAAGCGCGCATGGTTATTGAACAGCGCGAAAGGGAAGCTATTGTTCCTGAACTTCCGCGGCGAGGGACGCGTTTGCGTCGCGCCAATTTGCTTACTGGTCGCCTCAGGCATTTGTCAAATGCCGGAAGACAAACATCGTCGGCAAGTAAACAAGTTTTACGATACAAAATCTGACCGCGCAATGCGTCGTTTAAAAAATTTGGAAAAAGAACACGTGAAAAGGCTTGTTTGCGCGGAAGTACGCGCTAAACTGCAAGCTAGTGCTAGCCACAGAGGTGCTAGGCGGCAAGATCCGCAGTCATCCCGGCAATTGCACATCCAATTGCAGCCGCGTTCACAATCACTATCACAGACACAATTAAAAGCACAAATAAAACCATATGCACAAACTCAATCGCATCCGCAGACCCAAACGTGCCAAAACAGTACTCGGTATCACGCTCGCGTTCCAAAACGTATTCGCGGGCAGATGCTGGTCATATGTTGCACTCGCAACAGCAGCAGCCTCTGCAAATATTGTCAACAATCACACTCAAATTGCAGAACTAATCAGGGTCGGTCGCAATCACGCCAACGACAACAGCAGGATCAATCGTACTATCCACCGTCGCACCAGAGCCACCAAGCCACCGAGGTCTATTCGCAGCCACCACCTTGACGAGAGCCTTTATTGCCCAAACCATGGCCTACTACTCATCCCAAGGAGCGTTCGCGCAAACATCTCGCGAACAGTCTTATGGATTCAATGCGGAACCATATTTGATGCCGGTTCCGCCAACACTGCGTTGTTACGCGGATGATGATGATGACAACAAAGATGAAAATCGACCTGTCGATCCACATCGTAGTTTGCGTCAACATTTATATGGACGTAACAATTCACCATATTGTGAAAGGGAGCGTTTGAATACGCGTCGCTGAAATGGAGTTGGACTGCAAATATTTCCAACGTCGCCGTGGCAAATCCCGTGGCTCAAAACCCAATTATCGGGATTGCTACTGAACTTTGAAGTTCTACGCTATAAACTCTGCAACAGCCGTCGACTCGACCATCAGCTTTTTCGTTTTTCGTTTTCCTGATGTGGATTCCAGGACCTTTTTCGCATTACATTATTTTTCTTGTTTGACATTTTTTGCGTCCAAATATCACTGTAATTTCTTGATTTCTGGTGCTTAATTCTCTTGTCATTATCGCATAATTACATTCCTCATTTTAAATTTATCTCATATTTTAAATTCGTCTATGTCTTTAATTTTTGCTCATGCATTATTTTGCCTCATAATCTTGTGTCTTAAATTTTTGCTCAAATAGTGGTATTACTATTAACGTATCTTAATTCTTTAATGGACAAGGGGTTTTTACACCCAATAGTAGTTAAGCCTGCATCCCTAGCGTGCAACACAAAGTATATACGGCTATGTTTTGTGTTATAGGCCCCGCCCACCCTATTGCAGAGAAGCAGCCTCTCCTGTGTTATAGCATAGGCGGAGAAGCGCCCTGCTTGCGCCCTGGCTTTTTTCTCAGGGCGCAATGATGAGGCATGGGGGAAGGGGAAGCTGAGCAAGCCAATGAATTAACATACATATTGTAAGGTGCATACCTACACGATTAAAAAATTGGCAAAACAGTGTGCGTAATATCGCACATTGTCGAAGCATTATTTGTAGACTGGTAATACAGCGATGAATTTATAATATAGTGCATTGGCAACCTGTTTGGAATTTATAATAAGCGCATTGGCGAAGCAACGTAGACTGAAACACGATGAATACAATAAGCGCATTGGCAATCTGTTTGGAATTTATAATAAGCGCATTGGCAAAGACAAGTTATATCACGCATTGGCAGCGTAATTTATAATAAGCACATTTGCTAAAATATGCAATGACTATATTGCTATTTTGACTGCCGCATGATGCTTTAAAATATCATTTTTAATAAAGCGAATAATGTAGAGGATGGTTAGAGTGCATAACATTGCAATACAACTCAAAATCTCATTTGAAATGATATTCAAATCTTCTTTATGTCTGCATTTTATATCGCTTTCCAAACACCTGCCTTCAATTTTTATTCCATTAAAATGTTCATCAATTTTCAAACAGCTTTTACATTTAGGCACAAATTTCATAGACTCAAGTTTTGGTAAGCATGTTGTCAAATTTTTCCAATCGGAAACTTGAAAATCACAGCTGTCTCTCAAAATCATGTTTTGGACTGATCTTGGAAGCCTACTATAGTCTGCTAAATTATGACACACCACCGTAGACTCATTCGCATAATCATCACAGTATGTGTCAACCCCGTATGTAAAATATAAAACCACTAGTAAGAAAATCATTTTTTATATTTTCTGATCAATGGTTTGTATTTATAACCTACTGGCGTCTAAAATGCAATTTAACTATAGTCTTGCCAAATTCAAAAGGCACAGGTTTATCTTGATCACTTTTAATGTTCACTTCAATGGTATTGAATGATTTTTTGAGCACAGGTATATAATGTGGAGTAATATATGCATGATTAACAATATCCATATATTTTCCTTCTATATTCACAACCTGCAGAAGCGGTGCAAAAACATTTCCAACGATTTGAGGTTCAACTATATCACAATACACGTAAAAATTATGCATTCCACCCAGCATGTCAGGAGAATGATGGGCAGCTATGATTAATTCTTGTGCGACAGTATAATTTATATCGCTAAGCTGACTTTCTAGAAATCCTAGCATATACATTAAATGCTTTGTCAGCTTCACACTTCGAATATATTCAGTGTTGATTGTTAAGTGACAAAATTTTCCATTTTCATCATACTTTATACCGAAATATTGCATGTATTCAAATTTTTCTTTCAAACTAACCATTTTTATTCCCTCACTGATTGTTTTAACAATATCATGTATATTTAGATATCTTGCTCGAGGAATAAGCATTTTTATTTGAACGTTATTTTTCAAATCGTAAAATTGTATCATATTCTGCTCCTCGGCAACATTGTGCCATGTATTTGCATGAATTATTTCAGATAACCCAACATCCCAGTCACCAGTTAATGCGATTTGTCTAGGCAGATTGGTAACAAATGTGGCTGCAGTATTTGTTTCTTGGGAATTGCTCTGAAGCGTTATGTAAAACTGTTTTGTATCCATGTTTATAATTCTAGTTTATTAAAGTATTTATTAATTTTTTTACTGAGCATAGACAGAACAATCTTTGTGAAACTTATGCCTTGGCTCATGCAGACCAAAAAGTAGATACACATATGACCACAGCTAATTGAAAAAAGCCCTTGTACTTGCATATTATTGTATGTAAATGAGAGCACATTATCAGAAATGTATTGATGTAATTGAATATTTGGTTCTAACCCATAGCTGTCAAAATAGTCGCAATGCTTCTTATTTTGGAAATAAATTGCGACCCAGTGCGATCCTGGTTCCTTACTGGAGTCCAAATTTACAACCAGAGCCGCAGGGTAATTTTTTATAGGTGGCAGAAGATCTATGGGGAAAACGCCTGCAAATATATTATTATGTCTGAGAATTTTGAATATTTCAATAGTGTTCATGTTTATGCATCATAGTCATGAAACGTGTTTCGATTTTTATCAATCATTATTAAGTTATCAAATTCAGCATATATAATGATTTCAATGCCAGAATCTGGCAAATTTTCAGAAAACCTAACAGCGATGCTCGTTGTTCCTTCACGAGCTAGGTCCCAGCATACGTGGGCAGCAAGGAAATTCTGGGGGGGGGGTGCAAGATTTTTTTGAAGGTCGAAAAATGGCCTTAAAAATGGTGGTATGGCGATAAAAACACCATTTTTCGACGTTTCTCATCAAGCACTATCCATTGGCATCAAAAAATTGCGAAAAAAACGAAAAAAATTTTCAAAAATTGAATTCTGGGGGGGTATTTTGATTTCTGGGGGGGGTATTTTGGTTTCTGGGGGTGCATACCCCCTACCCCCCCCACGCCCAGGTGTGGGTCCCAGTGTCCTCCATCATCTGCATCAGGGGTCAAATCGAACACAAAGAAGCAGTGACTTGTTTTAAAATCTTCTCTGCTAATAAAATTACCTTTGTGCCCAATATCTAATGCATCAAACATCTGAGTATAAGCTTGCAAGTACCTGTCATGTTTAAATGAAATGCTGAGTGGGTAAGCAGGATATGTTATACCTCCACACGTTACTTTTACATCATTTATGCTGAACGGTTTGAAGTTGAATGGCGATTTTGCTAAGTTCCCTCGATAAGCACTGCCATCAACACAGGCAAACACTATTCGCCTAGGCAGCTGACCAGTGAACAATGTATAATTGGGCGTTTCTCTCGCAGGATTTGAAATGTGCAAATTAGTCAAAGCTACACGCCTTATGGACTATTTTGCTGTATTTGAAAGCATTGTTTGCTCAAGAGCTAAATTCACAGTGTCCAAAACCTCAACTTTTCGAATAAATAATTTCATTTGGGAGACTTTTAAGTCAAGGCTGACATCCTCAAAGCACTGCGAAACAAATGCATTATTATTTCTGTGTAATTCTAGGCGGAAATCGGTAAAATCTTAGGTAGCGCGTTAGCGCGTACCTATAATATACTTGGGTACCCCCCAACACCTGTGCACCCCCTACGGCTATAACGGGACACTTCTGGAAGGTGCGGTTTTTTTAAAAGAAAGATAATAAAAAAATTCGCTGCCCGTGTTTTTTGTTTTTCTTGAAACTCAAAATTGACTGTGTAAAGAAGGTGTAAAGTTTTTGTGTAACGTTATAACATAGGACAAATTTTGGGACCTTTTTACTGCGGCATGTGGACACCTGAGTATTGATGACTCGAAGGATTGAACAGGATAGGATAATAGAGGGATGAATTCTACAGATGGCACTTTTTTTGTTTTTTGAAATTCGCATTAGTTATCGAACGGCAGTGTAAAGAGTGCGAAAATCTGGGGGTGAAAAAGCACTTTTTGGTCGAGTTTTCAACCTGCCTTTGTCCGATACTTACTGCGGTTATGAGGTTTTTAAAATGTTTTCTGACAGAAATGTAGAGCGGATCAAGGGCTACATTCTGCATATAAGCAAAGTCTTCTATGCTCTATGGTGAGTTAGATCCTGTGGTTTAAAGTTTACACTCTAGTGGATGGTGTAAAAAAACGGATTTTAACTAAGATTTCTCTGCCAAATTTTTCCGCTTATGAGTCAGTGTAAATCGAAGACAGCATTAATAAAGTGCCTCACAGGGGCTAAACATCGCAGCAAACCGCATTTAAAAAAACGCAATATTGAGTTATTTATGGGGATGTAAAGTTCGAAATCAGAGGTAAAAAATGGGCGAAAAAACACGTTTTTTCCGAAGTTTGATTGATAAATCATACCAAATAATTTTTGCAACAGAATTTTGGCTCACAGGAATGTACTACGATTTAAAAGCTACAAATTGTACCAAACTGAATTTCATTAAACTCAATGGTGAGTTCGGTACGGAATTTTAAAGTTTACAGTGTTCTAAATGATGGAAAATACGTTTTTGTTGCGTTTTTTGTTCGCCACTTTCTCCGTCCAGAAGTCGGGATAAGTCTAATAGAATAAAAATAAAGTGCTTTATATCGGGTGCATTTCAAAGCAAATTGTCTATACATTAATATTTAGCGAGTGTAAAGTCAAAAATTTGGTGTTTAAAATGCGTTTCTGTCTTGTTTTTTCTGCCTGCTTCTCCGGTTTCGAGTCAGGGACACGTTTATCAAGTCTAGAAATGGACCAGGAACCAAATTTGATATGCCAGTCTGGCGCATATGTTTACACTCTACGGTGTTGTAAAGTAGTTTACACCAATTGTTAGTTTGCCCAGAGAATATTATGTAGACTTAATTTTTTCATAAATATTAATCATAATATCGGAACAATATCAAAATTACGAATCTGACTAAAATCTTCTTTACACTAGGTGTTTACATGAAGTTTACACTACATATGTATTTATCTTCGTTTTTGAGCATTCCAGAAACCTAATTTTTTCCTGGAGTCTAGAAGTTTTCAAAGGATCAAATGTGAGACGTCACGTAGGCGCGTTTGTTCACATCCAACAGTGATGTAAAGTAGTTTACACTCATTTTAACCTTAATTCGATAGACTTGCAGAGACTTTGTAACTGAAGTCAAGAAATTTTCAAGGATTCATATGTGAGACATCAATTAAGTGAGTTTGTTTACCCTCAAAAGTAATCTAAAGTGATTTAAAAATTATGTTCAAGTGTCCTTAGATCATTGAAGAGATGTAATTTTGTCTTAAATGGGTTGCATTAAAGTTAAATCCTTCTTAGCCGTGTTTATAATATGTTTCACAAAATCTTGCACATGGAGAGCTATCGTTTAATTGATGTAAATTGCCTGCAAAAGTGGTTTAAAATGAACCAGCAATCACACTACTGTGCACAGAAGTCGACAAAGATACGCAGCTTTATTGTAATCATGTACATTAATAAGCCGTAAACTGTTAGTATTCTCTACACCTAGTAGTTGTGTAAAGTTTGCACTATTCATTTGTTGTTAATATGTAGTCTATACTACAAATTTATTTTACTACCAAATCAAAGCGTTAGTGTTCCTTACATTTTATATTTGCGTGAAGTTTTTGAATTTTTGCCGAAAAACTTTGCCTTCTAATTTACCAACATCCCGCCTTTTCCATTTTCTTAAAGTTCAAAATCTTTTATAATTCTCTTAATAATTTAATAGTAGGTTTTAACTTTAAGTTTCTCTTGGTTTACAACTCTCGCTTAGCAAGCTCATTTTTCAAAACTTTCATAGTGATCAGATTAGTCGCGTTTAGTTTGGAATTGGTGGACGGTCGTTATTTTATTACTCGGCTTAAATAAACCAGGAAGTGACTATCTTTTGATTATTTTCTTTATCGCAAATTCAAACACCCAATTTTCAATTTGAAAATTGACCCAATTTTCAATTTGAAAATTGATCCAATTTTTCAATTTGAAAATTGAAAATTGGGTGTTTTCAATTTCTTAAGTCACAACACATTGTGCTTGTGTATTGATTGAGTGAGGATTTGCAATGTGAATTCGTTGCTTAAATATTTGTGCTTGATTATAAGTGAACTGCACATTAAGAAGAAATAACTTAATGCAGTTTTAATCATATAGGAAGCGTTAGCTTCCTATATATATGTTTGACTTTTTGGAGGGGTCCTATGTTTTTCACTTGCGACATTTTTTTTGCTTATTTTGTTAATAAGTCGTTTGGGTTTGGTCGTATTTAAATGATTTTTTGTGTATAAATTCTACTAACCAGACCATATTGCCATATTTTTTTGTTTTTGTTTTTGATTAAAATTAAGAAATTTGACTTTTTCGCCACCTCCGCAAGGTTTTTGAAACCAGCTTAGGTCGTGCAACCTTGAAAAATATATCAGTAGAAAGTGCAAAGCGTTCTTCGGAGGTAAGTTTTTTCTTTATTCTTTAAAGTTAAAATTGAGGATTTTATTGAGGTTTCTAAAAATCCTCTTTTTTATTTTGTTATTTATTTCCAGGTTTCCAGCGATGAGTGGTGTTTTTTATCTTATTTTCGTATTCTTCATATCGATAATTATATTTCTGACGTTTAATTTTTTATTTTCGGCTTATTAGTAATACAGAATTTGCATATGCAAATTTTATGAAGAATTACATTTATCTAACGTAAAAGACGGTTTGAGGTTTTGAATTTTATATGGTTTGATAGAACGTTGAAAATTACATAACGTCGTAGATTTTGAGTTTTTAATTCTTTCTTTTCAGTGCTCTATTGAACAAATTAAAGTGAGGATTTTATTGAGGTTTCTAGAAATCCTTTTTTTATAATTCAAATTCTGTTATTTATTTCGAGTTTTACAGCGATGAGTGGTATTTTTTATCTTATTTTCGTATTCTTCTTATTGAAAACTATATTTTTGACGTTTAATTTTTTATTTTCGGCTTATTAGTAATACACAATTTGCATATGCAAATTTTACGAAGAATTACATTTTCCTTACGTATAAGACGGTTTAATATTTAAAATTTTATATGGTTCGATAGAGCGTTAAAAATTATATAACGTCGTAGAATTTGAGTTTTTAATTCTTTCTTTTCAATGATTTATCGGACAAATTAGAAATAAAAACGGAGAATTGAGAATTATTTCAGCGTAGCATTGCGCATAGAGGCTGATTTAAGCAATTATTTGCTTGATCAATTTTTTCGCATACGTTCGTGCGCAAAGGCGACAAACTGCGCAAACCGAATTTCTTTGCACCCATTCGGGAGTCAGGTTCATATTTTTAAAGTTAACAATGTGGTAACATATATATGGTGAAAAACTAAGTTGGTACAAAACGTTCGATCTCAACTTGGCGCCCGTCTAAACTTGGCGCCTTTTGATTTCTTATATGATCTTGGCGCCCATCTAAACTTGGCGCCTATTTTAAGTTGGCGCATATCTATACTTGGCGCCAATGCAGGTCTCGATTGTGACTGAACTTGGCGCACGTCTGAACTTGGCCTATGTCTGAAATTGTCGCAACTACGTTCTTTCCAATTTGAAAAACGATATTGGCGGATTGTTTCGTTCATTCGTTAATCCGAAATCGATTATTGAATTTTCGATTTCTGTGGGTACCTACCTACCTAGCTCTGCGTGTTGTGCGGGAAAAGTTTCATCTTTTTCATTTATGTAGACTCATTCAGATTATTATAAGGGTTCTTCCGCTCCTTTATTTCTTTTTAGAATGAGCATTTACGTAGACTCATTCAGATTTTTATTATAAGGGTTTTTGCTACTTCTATATTTCTTTTTAAAATGAGTTTGTGTTAATTAATTGAATGGTTAGAGCTAAGGTATAGAGCATTGTATGTAACCGGTGAATATTTGCAAAATGCGTGTTATGAAATAGAGAATATCATTACAGATTAGTTTTATGCTGCGAAAGTAATAGATGGCCATTGTATTTTCGTGGTATGTTATGAAGTTGTAGTATAATCTGTTGGACGGCTTTTTATGATGATTTGTTTTTTCGGCAGGAGCAACTATATTCGATAATTATTTTTTAATCTGTATGAAGACTTTTGCGCGTAAGACGCTGGAGGCTTGTTTTCACGTGGCAAAAACTATTCGCCGCCTTGCGCTGAGCAGTACGCTAAATTTGTACTCGGTACTTACAGATAAAGATTGTGACCCGCTTGACCCACCGTAACGCTAGACCCATCGTCCCGCTAGACCCACCGTCCCACTAGACCCACTTTTTCGTCCCGCTAGACCCACTGGAAGTCTCGCTAGACCCACCACGTGCATAATGAGGTATCCCGCTAGACCCACCGTTTCGCGACAGTCCCGCTAGTCCCACTATCTCGGTAGACCCACTCGAAAAAATGAAGACATACATATTACACGTGAAATTAAAAATAGTTACCAAGACGCTTAAGTGAATTCTGCAAAATTTTTTGTAATCATTAATCAAAAAGCAAGTTTGAGGTGTGCAATAGTCAATAACAAGCGGTTAGTTTGTTTTCATGAATGTGCAATCGTATATAATTACCATATCATTCGAGAAAAGTTTCGTTATTATCAGCTTCACAGACTAACATAGCTGACTTCATATAACGAATTAAAACGAAATTAGCGCGACCAAAACCCATGGCTCGATTCGAAATTCCTATTTTTAAAAATAGATTCGGATTTATTGACGATGACCTAATTAACATTTTCGATTTTTTAGTGAGAATTTGCAACATCTGCTCGGCCCAATTATTGTTGAGCCGTCTTAGTGAAATGCCTACATGCTTTTCATCATATTCATATGTGCATATCTGCACTGTTATCGGAATGCAGTGTCAACGCTTCAATCTGTGTGCCTACTTAGTATACGGAAATTCCCTGATCGGAGGATACAAAGAGTACAGTACCATTGCGATAATAAGCAAAAAATGCACTCTGAAATGTGTTTGACAAGAGTGTATTGCTTGAAATGAAAAATAGAAATTCATTCTTAAGAAATTATCGGCCATGGCTGGTTACTTACCATTGCCACACACATGCACGCACATATCTTCTTTGCATGTTATAATTTGTAATATACACAATTTCATGCAATAATGTCAAAATTTATTTATTTAATAATTAAATGTAATTGATTAGGTGCTTAATTAAATGTAATTATTTTTTAATTAATTATTTATATATTTGACTAAACATATATTTACTTGAATGGATACACTTTGAAAGCATTTCTGTTTTTGCTTAAAAGCGTACATAATTTTCTTCTCTGGTGGGTCTTCCGAGACAGTGGGTCTAGCGGGATGGTCGCAAAACGGTGGGTCTAGCGGGACACCTTATTATGCACGTGGTGGGTCTAGCGAGACTTCCGGTGGGTCTAGCAGGACGAAAAAGTGGGTCTAGTGGGACGGTGGGTCTAGCGGGACGGTGGGTCAAGCGGGACGGTGGGTCAAGCGGGACGGTGGGTCTAGTGGGACGGGACCCAGATAAACGGGACTGTTGGAGAATCGTATATTCGCGTGTCTAAAAATAAAATTTTATTTAATTGGTCGGAGAATCGGGAATTTTGGAACCTATGAATAAGCTGTTTTATTGTTTGTCAGTTTCGAGACGGTTAGAGAATCGGGACAGTCGGAGAATGGGAACTATGGGATAAACGAGACAGACCCAACGTAGAAACCTCATATGTATTTTCAAGACCAATCGGCCTTTTAAACCTTTTTGGCACCGAGAAAAAAATCAAATTCAGTCAGTGTGGCGCTGCAGAGTCGCACGTTATTTTAGCTATCCAATTTTTTCCGATCAAAAGGGCGTTTGTCCTTCTGGCAGATTCAAACTTATGAACGTAATTCGGCTTAAATTTAAGAAAATTTTCGAGCCTCCGCAATGAAATTTTTGAAAAAAAAATTGTGATTAATCGAAAGAAATTGTGCCATACAATTGTATTCTAAATAAAAGTAGAGAATAAAAAAATTGGAAAAAACTGTATTTTGCACTCTTTAGTCGAGGTTTTAAATGTATTTTTTCACTGTTTTTGGAAAATTCTGGTTGCGTTAACGACCATCTTATTACGAAACTCCTAGTTTGTTATTCATTCCATGTAATGATTGTTCCATCGCCACTCTTTGACACATGTAATTTTGACTAAATAATTCCTTACTATTTGTGTGTTTTGAGTTTTGTGTTTTAAGTAGGAGCATCTGTTGTGTACATGTTTTTGCACACTTCTGCAAATTTGATATACAATAGTTATATCACTTGCAGAACGTTTAGTTTATTTGCATAAGTACTTAATCTGCAATTGCTGAATATTATATCACAAAGCAGAGAAGTTTCATTGTGTACATAATGCTATAACGCTAGAACAATCGGTTAACTGTGCAACCATGCTCGCTTTAACATGTGAAGATAGACTATACCATTGTGGGCGTGATTATTACGATTGTTCATTTATTGACGCGTTTTTCTATTGGCCGACTAAAAAATTTGAATACTACATCTCACCATTTTTTGCTATCACCCGACGATTTTTCGTTTCTATCAGTCTTTCGCTCCGTTCCGATCGTTTATTATTAATTCGACTTTGGCGATCAATTCTATTGATTGCGCTTTCGTTGGATTTTCTACGCGTCGTGCCAATTCGATTAATTGGGTTCGTTAGAGCTTCTACGCGTCGTCGTGCCACTCGTAATTCGATTATTGGGCTCTCGTTGGAGTTTCTGCGCGTCGTGCTGCCCTATTCCGCTCGATATATTGATGGGTGCGTATGTTATTCATGACTGCCCTCATTAAAAAGACTTTTCTCAAAAAGCTAAATTGCTACATAATTCGTTGTCTCATTTTCTTAGCCTGTAAAATACTCAATTACAACGAAGTGCTGCCCAATTTTTCCTAGGATCTAAAACATATAATACAGCCCGAAATTGCTACCTAAATTGCTGCCCAAATTCCCATAGCCTTTAGGTACATAATTATCAGTGGACAACTCCCCAAGGCTAATCTATAACACTTATCCCAATAGCCTTTAGGTGCATAGTTGCAAGTAATTTCTCATAATTCCCTAAGGTTAATTAATTCCTGATTGCCATGGAACTCGGAAGTTATTCAGCCTAACCTGCAGGCAATTAATCACTCAACGTCTTGGTCCTCAAGTTAACCCAAAAAGTTAACGTTACACATCCACGTAACCGGTTCGGTGTGGAAGCTAGTTTATTCAAGTACAATGTATGATAAATATTTAAAAAATCGGCTAGGGGTGTGTGGCTATCATGTTCTACATCCACTTTGGGGGTCAAAACTTAGAAAGCGCATACTTCAAACTTGGGTAAATTCTTATATTTTCAATTGGGCTGATTAGGTTTTTGGCAGTTTATATCTGAAAATTTTAAATTAGTCATCATTTGTTATTATAATTCAATGAATTTTGACATTAGTTTATAATTAGTACATTTTTAATAGGTGTAGTGGCAAGCAGTGTTATGCAATTCATTATCACGTTATTAGTATAAGTAGTAAATACGTGAATGTGATAAATATAACTATGTGGTTCTTTTTCATAATTTTGTTGTCGACTATTAAACATGCAAATTTTTATGTTGTGTATTTGATAAAACGTTCATTTTGAGATTTCTAAGTGTATATATGTATATAACGTATGTCACACTTCCAGATAGTATCCGTCTCTTGGCTATGTAAATTTCTGTATTTGGTAAAAGGCTCATTTTCAGATTTCTAGATTTCTACGTATCATAAAGGAAGCGTCAGTTTCCTTATATATATATATATATATATATATATATATATATATATATATATATATATATATATATATATATATATATATATATATATATATATATATATATATATATATATATATATATATATATATATATATATATATATATATATATATATATATATATATATAGTTTGACATTCGGTTAGGTCCTATGTTTGACTGTGTCACTTTTATTTCGTTTATTTTGTTAATAAGTCGTTGGGGTTTGATCGTATTTAAATGATTTTTTGTGTATAAATTCTGCTCACCAGACCATATTGCCATTTTTTTGTTCTTGTCTAAAATTAAGAAATTTCATAGTTTTCATTTGGTCGTTAAGGTTTTTGAAACCAGGTTAGGTCGTACAACCTTAAAAAATAAATTAGTGGAAAGAGCAAAGCTTTGTTCAAAAATTCATATAGAACGTTAAAAATTATATAACGTCGTAGAATTTTGAGTTTTTTATTCTTTCTTTTCAATGCTTTATCTAACAAGTTAAAGTGAGGATTTTATTGAGGTTTCTAAAAATTCCTTTTTTTAATAATTCAAATTTTTGTTATTTATTTCGAGTTTTACAGCGATGAGTGGTATTTTTTATCTTATTTTCGTATTCTTCTTATTGAAAACTATATTTCTGACGTTTAATTTTTTATTTTCGGCTTATTAGTAATACACAATTTGCATATGCAAGTTTTACGAAGAATTACATTTTCCTTATGTATAAGACGGTTTAATGTGTTGAATTTTATAAGACGGTTTAATGTGTTGAATTTTATATGGTTTGATAGAACGTTGAAAATTTTATAACGTCGTAGAATGTGAGTTTTTAAATCTTTCTTTTCAATGATTTATCTAACAAATTAAAAACGGAGAATTACGAATTATTTCAGCGTAGCATTACGGATAGAGGCTAATTTAAGCAATTGTTTGCTTGATCGATTTTTTCGCATACGTTCGTGCGTATTATTAGGCATTGTCCAATTCTGCAATGTCCATTGTGTTGTAATTTGTCAGCGATGTATGTAGGACAATACGTTCGATCTCAAAGACCCCAAAATTCTATCTTTAGCACTTACCCCACCAGACCCACAGGATTTGTACGTTGCCAATGTTGGTTCCAACTGTCCCACTGTTATAATCATAGATGCACAGCACGACCGGTCTGGAGCAGGCACGTAGCTGGCCTTCCTATTTTGGGGGGACCAACACCAATTCTGGTGGGGGGGTCTGAGCCAAATATAGCACAAAATAACATGTAAAAAGTCCTATTTTTCCTTTTTTTCTGAATTTTGTGGGGAGGGTCCAGACCGTCCCCCCAGTTCCCCCACAGCTACGTGCCTGGTCTGGAGAAGGAGTTTTGAGCCGAAAATGACCTCAAAACTTGTATGAATGTTAAAGTAGCGTAAAAAGTACGCTAATTTACATTTTCTGGCTATTTTGAAGCAGATTAGCGTGAAAGTTTTGATTTTCATTTAATTTTAACACTTAACTTTCCTTTTTTCACTAGAACATTTTTCATTTTTTTCTGACAATCCCAACTCTAATGGTAAGGCTGCGGGGATTACTGGTGGGGCTGTTGGGACGTTGGGGCTGTTCGGACGGTGGGCTGTTGGAACGGTGGGGCTATGGGGATAGGTGGGGCTGTTGGGATTATTGGTGGGGCTGCTGGTATGGTGGGGCTGTTGGGACTGGTAGGGCTGTTGGGACTGGTGGGGCTGTTGAGACATCACCGCTAAATTTGTACTCGGAACTTACAGAGAAACGGTACTGTCGGAGAATCGGGTATGCGCGTGTCTACAAATAAAATTTTATATAATTGGTCGGAGAATCGGGAATTTCGGGACCTACGAATAAGCTGTTTTACTGTTAGCCAGAGAATCGAGACGGTCGGAGAATTGGGGACAGTTTGAGAATCGGAACTATGGGATAAACGGGACAGACCCAACGTTGAAATCTCATATGCATTTGCAAGACCAATCGGCCTTTTTAACTTTTTCGGCACGGAGAAAAAAATGCGCTGCAGAGTCGCACGTTATTTTAGCTATCCAATTTATCGATCAAAAGGGCGTTTATCCTTCTGGCAGATTCAAACTTATGACCGTGATTCGGCTTGAATTTAAGAAAATTTCCGAGCTTCCTCAACGGATTTTTGGAAAAAAATTGGAATTAATCGAAAAAAATTTTGCCATACATTGTATTCTAAATAAAAGTAGTGAATAAAAAAATTCGAAAAAAACTGTATTTTGCGCTTGTTAGTTGAAGTTTTAGATGGATTTTTTCACTGTTTTTGGAAAATTCTGGGTACCTTACCGACCATCTTATTACGAAATTCCTAGATTCGTCATTTATTCCATGTAATGATTGTTCCATCGCCACTCTTTGACAGATGTAATTTTGACTGATTAATTTGTTCACTAATTGCGCGTTTTGTGTTTTGTGTTTTGATTAGGGGCATCCATTTTTGAATCAGTCATCCGTTGTTATTATAATTCAATGAAATTTGACATTTGTTTATAATTAGTACGTGTTTCATTAGTGTAGTGGCAAGCAGTGTTATGCAAATCATTATCACGTTATTAGTATATGTAGTGAATACCTGGATGTGATAAATATAACTAGGTGGTTCTTTTTTATAATTTTGTTGTCGACTATTAAACATGCAAATTTTTATGTTGTGTGATGTGTGTATTACGCATTTCCAGTTTTCATTCGTTTGGTTTAACAAATACGATTTGAAGAATGACGAAACGCTATAGCTGCAAAGGAGATATTAAAGAAGGGAATGTGAAGAAGCGGACAGAAATAGAAAGACTACAAGTAATAATGAAAGAGTTGTATATTTTGTTTGTATCTTGCTCATGGTTTTGTTGTATCTGGCAGATTATTGCTTGAGCTTACGTTTATGGAGTAGTCATTTTAATACAAAAATTGGACATTCAAAAAATGAATCAAAAATATAAATTGTCATTAGACAACGGTTCGAGTAAAATTTTCCCAAGCAAGTTTTATGAGTTACTGTAGCTAAATTGTGTTATTAAGTAGACAATGATAGGAAATTTGTTATTGGCTACGTGTAAGGTGACTTTTTGAAGGTATTTTTCACTGTTTTGAAGAAAGTTAGGAAGACCTGAATGTAAGTAATGCTGAAATTGTAACATTGTGTACAATATTTACGGATATTGCAAATTGAAGGAAGATGGGTGAAGGTATTTGAACATGAGATAAAAAGTATTGGTGAAGGACTGTTGACAATCTGTGATTTTTTTATGATAATGTTGAGTTTCACTGAATGGTATGTATTATTAAACAGTGATAAGTGTATTATTACAATAGGTTAATTATTCATCTTTTAAAAATTATTGTTTGAAATAGAAGTATCGGAGGAAGAAAGCCGAAAAGATTGAACACAAAAGAGAATTTGATCGTGTTCATGAAAGGAAAAGATCGGAGAAGAAAGTACGGAACGATATGAGTTGTGGTAAATCTATTGAAAATGGAATGGAATCAAGGACGGAGAGCAATGATGGAATTTTGAAACTCGCTGAATATCAAGGAATTAGGATAGGAAGTTTAAATATGAAGCTTAATAACTAGATATAAATGGACCGCTTTTTTTATTTGACAACACATTAAAAATTCACAGAAAGCTTAATTCAAACAGACATTTCTATTTATCGAATATTTTTATGTGTTCTGTTCCTTATAAGTCTCATGGAGTAAAGACTTTAAATGGAATACAGAAAAGCGATAAGGCTGATTGATATAATGCATGTTTAATAGAAATCATTAGAATATTAGAATAATGGAAGCTTTTGCATTATTCAAACTGCTTGCATGAAGCTAGTTTACAGTTTCTACAAGAAAATATAAGGTAATTTTTTTGAATTTTCGCTGGATATGCATTGATGTCTCGAAGCTTTTATTTTTGTCACTAAATCTTTGTACGAGTAAATTGCAAAGAAGTGATGTCATGAATTTTTCTATACTTCGAACTTCAGAATCTCAGCCTCATTCAAAAAACCTATTCTGTTTCCGTTTACTATTCATTAATTAATTTCACTTCATTATTGAATTTGTGATCTTTAAGAAAAATGATCGAATAAGCGTTGTTAGTTTCGATTTTCATGTGAGATTGAGAATAAGCCTGTAATTGCCGAAGTATCTATGCAGCAAATGTAAAAGTTAGTTTCTTGCAAGACATTCTCTGAAAATGCTGGAGTTATTGCTTGATGTAAAAGGAATACTTTTGTTGAATACGTTTTGTCCAAAATGTAATCCTTGTTGAAGATAATATTTTACTATTGGAAGTTTTTTCATTTTAATTAACTTAGCGCTTCTGCATTTATTGCTCAGTTATACAAGACATGCTATATAGATCGGAATTGGTGCAGTTCTTAACTTTATGCTGAAACGTATTCAATTTTTGATAAAATATTTCTTGAAGCATGTCAGATGTGATGCAGCAAAGAGATATGGCTGGCGCTAATTTGATGAAAGCTTGATAAAAATTGTTAAAAGCTGCAGAGAAGTTAATTCAAGAACATTTCAAAAATAATCACAGTAATACTATTGACAAGACAAATGTTTTTTAAGATAAGTCAACATGCTTCTCTTATGCTGTCTTTGAAAGGCCTGGCCGAGGCCCGGCGCTTTTTTGGCCGGGATCGGGACCGGGCCCACTAGACCCGGTCGGGACCAGGACCGGAACCGGGTGTCCGTTTGTTCCTTGCTTGTCCCCCCAGTCCCTTAACAGCTAGGTGCCTGAGGGGACAAACATCGTGGACGAACTGTCACATTGGACAGGACGTCTACCTTTTGTTCATATATATTTAGTGAATGTTTTATTTTTATATTTATAAATATGCATTTATTGATAAAGGGCGGCATGGAGAAAATTGGTCGAAAAAGGCGAGGTGGTGCTGGAAGTGGAGATGCGGAGGGTGAAGGAGCTGATTCTGGCAATTTACCGCTTTCTATAATCAAGCCAAAGGTATATTTAGCTATGCAAATTTTATGGTTGAGATACATTTTTTCGAAAATGTTGTTTTTGAATAAGTTGTCTTGAACATGTGAGATTAGTATACTGAGTAATCCGATAAACAGAATAACGTAAAAAACAAATAACTACTCTATTTGACTATATTACCTAGTGTATCTGATCAACTGATAAAATCAAACGTGAAAATTTATTGTCCTTTACTACTAATATAGTCGAAAATATAGCACAAATGCTATATTTTCTCTTATATTCCTCGATGGAAGTGCGCATGTCTGATTATAATTAAGTAATTTAGGAGAAACTAACTTTATTCGATTATACAAAATTTTTGTAAAAATTTTATTATCAAGATTTAATAAAGTAATAAGTCTCCAATTACTTAGTAAAGCTCTATCACCTTGTGTGTGTGTGTGTGTGTGTGTGTGTGTGTGTGTGTGTGTGTGTTCGTTTCATGATCAAGCCCAACGTATGTTTAGTTGAATCATTTTTATGTTTGACGAATTTATTTATGATCTCGATGTTTTTGAATAAGTTTTTTTCTGCGCTTCGCGGCTTATTTTTGCAAATTTTTATAGAAATTTATTGATTTTTTTGTTCATAAATGCGCGTAAAGTAAGAAGAAAGAAAGTTAAGTATGATATGTTCTTTTATTTTCTATTTACTAAACAACAGTGCTTATGCATATTTTCTGGTGAGTGTTTCATAATATTTATGTTAATACATAATTTGAAGACGCGTGAGATGAATAAACGGGGTCAAGAAGGACAAGGTGATGCAGGAAGTGGTAATGATGTGGACGGCAAAGAAGAAGGACGTTCCGTCGTGACTTCTATGATGAAGGTACATATAGCTGAATCAAGTCGCTTAAAAATTTTTTTCTCAAACTTGATGGTCTATTTGGATAAGCTGTTTTGAATATTTGGCATGCGTACTTATAATTATGGTTACCTAGAAAGGTGTAAAGAAGATAATTTTAATAGATTTGGAATGTGAGTATCTTTTATACAAATCACGAAAGAAAATAAAATATAATGGGGTTGTATTCCACCTCACCGACTCGCCCTATTTTTCGTAAAAATGAAAAATTGATCAGTGAGTGGAATCAAAATGGGTCTCTGAGATTTTCTAACTTGTTTGCGGACCTACCGCTGCACTGCCAAATATTCCACCTTAATCTTTCGTAAAGATCAAAAATTCATCAAAGTGGAATCCAAATGGGCTTTTGAGACTTTTAAGTTGTTTTTTTCGATCTACTGCGGGTCTGCTGAACTTCCCACCGGACCGACTCGCCTTATTTTTTTCGTAAAAATGCAGAATTGATCAGTGAATGGAATCTAAATGGGTATGTGAGATTTTTAAATTGTTTATGGACCTACTGTTGCACTGCCGACGATCCCACCTGGCTGACTCGCCTTACTTTTTTTTGTAAAAATGAAAAATTCATCAGTGAGTGAAATTAAAAGGGTCTATGAGAATTTATAATTGTGTTTTTGAACAACCGCTGCGCTAACGACCATCCCACCTGCTCGACTCTTCATATTTATTTGTAAAGATGAAACTTTGATCAACGAGTGGAATCCAAATGGGCCTATGAGATTATTGAATTGTTTATAGACCTACCGTTGTACTACCGATTATCCCACCTGGCCGACTGGCCCTGATTTTCGTAAATGTGAAAAATCAATTAGTATTTGTATTTCCAAAATTTTTGGGGGACTTGTTCTCCGAGTCCTTCCACAGCTAGGTGCCTGTGGAGACGGACATTGTGAGCGGACTGTCACGTTGG
Organism: Mermis nigrescens; assembly: GCA_036768485.1. Taxonomy (NCBI): domain Eukaryota; kingdom Metazoa; phylum Nematoda; class Enoplea; order Mermithida; family Mermithidae; genus Mermis; species Mermis nigrescens. The sequence goes on along the minus strand of JAVLUZ010000036.1, from coordinate 31,787 downwards.
ACCGGACGGCTAGTTTTCTAATAGAAAATGCAATTTTCGGCACTTTTTGGGATCTGGCGACATCCAGAGGGGGTCAGAATTTTTGGAAGTCAACTCATGTATTTGCGTAACTAGTAGAATGAATTGGTTTTTTGTAGATTTATTTTATTTTTAAGTATTCAACGTTTTTAGGTCACTTCGCCGATCGCCCCGCTGCGAAGCCTGGATAGTTGGGAAATATCGTCATGGAAGTTTGGTGCATCGCAGAATTTTGCGAATTTTTTGAGGAAACGAATGGTTCATAAATCCTCTGACCAACGAATGAATGAAAGGATTCTTCGCATTGAGCAAAATATGACCCGTTACTTTAAAATAAGAAGTACCGCAATAAAAGTTATGTTTTCGTATGTAAATAGTATTCGGAATATCGTGGAACGTATTGATAATCTTTGTGATGCATTTGATGTTAACGACAAAGTTTATTCCACGTTCTTGTATGAATGTTATTCTAAGAATGCTTATAATACAGCTTTTCCCGAACCATTTGGTTTCGATTATTCGAATAAATTTTATACCGATGTTTTTTCTGGAGAATTGTATTGTAATGGTATAATCGTCTCTTCTAGTAACAATGATTTAGTTAGCGTTGATAGTTCTTTTTTTCGCGCCGGTTTAGATAATAATTGTAATCGTTTAAAAGCGGATATTAGTGATAGTGATAGTGATAAAGGGGTGGGCGAAAGCCCTTCACGCAGGCTAAGAAGCCCATTGTGTACCCCACGGAAACTTTTGAGAGCTAGTCGCACAAACGTTTTGAGGCTTTAATAAACCTCAAAAGTTGAGCAACAGGCTCCTGTAAAACTGCCGAGGGGTTCAATATGTGGAGCATGGAAGAACCTAGCTCTCAACTTATCAAACCCAGGGCAGTGACAAAGGAAGTGGATAGAATCCTCTTCTGTGAGCAGACATTTAGCGCATTTGGGGTTGTCAGAAACCCCAATAGTACATAGGTGTCTGTTGAGGGGACAGTGTCCAGATAAGAGACCAATTACTGTCTTAAGCGGCTTACGACCTAAGCTGATCAAGGAGCTGGCTATTTTCTTGCATGGCCTCTCCATAAAGGATCTGGCCTGACGACAAGTCTTTTGCTCACTCCAATATTGAACATGTTGTTCCCTGACCCAGCTGTTGATGTCAGCCTTAGCAACAGCTCTGGAGACAGCAACTACCGGTTCTGGGCCAACATGTTTACGTGCTGATCCCATTTTTGCAGCATGATCCGCAAATTCATTGCCCTCAATGCCGCAGTGACCTGGGACCCATAATAATTTGACATTGTTATACTGCAGAGTTCTTGCAAAGCAAGAACACCCTCGAGAACTAACTTTGAAGACACTTTTGGAGATAGAAGTGACTTCAGAGCAGATTGACTGTCAGAGCAAATAAAGATGTTCTCATTTCTGAGGGCCATCAATTCTCTGCTATGGCAGCATTGCAAAATAGCAAGTATTTCTGCCTGAAAGACAGTACACATACTGCCTAAGGTAAAATGCCGCATCTGTTTTAAGTTCTGGAAATAGATGCCCGCGCCTGAGGTATTCACAAAGCGTGATCCATCAGTGTAGCAGACAATTCCAGGAGGCGAGAGAATATCCACTCTAGATTTTTCCCAGTCATCCCTAGTGGGAAACTGAATAGTATAAAGTCTACCAAAAATAAATTTTGTTACAATAAAGTCACTTGGCATTTTGAGCACTGGCCTAATGGCCTTAGCCCAAACAGCATTGTGACCTACAACCTTGCCTTTTGCATTCCAACTGCCAGCTATGTTTAGTTCGATATGCCGCTGCCCTTGCACAACCCTCCACAAAGATATGCAGGGGAGGCAGGTCCAGCAAGACTTCCATGGCTGCAGTCGGTGTGGTGCACATGGCACTACAAATGCTGAGGCAAGCCATTCTATGTAAATGATTAAGCTGACATTTCACAGTAGACAAGTGTGCACGAGGCCACCAGATTAGTGAATCATAGGTGATCATGGGTCTAATCACAGACACGAAAAGCCATTGCATGACCTGTGGTGATAGACCCCAGGATTTCACCCTACAGCTCTACGACATTGCCAGAATGCTTTAACAGCCTTCTGACATTTGACCTCTACATGATTGTGCCAGTTTAATTTTGGTCCAAAATAAGTCCCAAAAATTTGACCTGGTTTGCACGTTATAGTGGTATACCATAGAAAATTGGTGGTTTAAACCCATCAAGTTTCCGTTTATGAGTGAATAGCACCATTTCTGTTTTCTGTGGGTTCACAGATAGACCATTATGGTGACACCACTGTTCCACCTTGGCTAAACCACTTTCCATAGGTGAGGAGATGGTGTCAAGGAACCTTCCAGTAACAAGGATTGCCAAATCATCAGCATGTCCTTGACTGTAGACGCCAGACTTTTGCAAATTCTGCAAAAGTTCGTCCACCACAAGGCACCACAGCAAAGGAGATAGTACACCACCTTGTAGACGGCCTTTTGTGGTAGTAAAGATCATGCTGTCTCCACAACACACCTAAGGGCGGGGGGGGGGGTATGCAGCCCCCAGAAAACCAAAATACCCCCCCAGAAATCAAAACACCCCCCCCCCAGAATTCCATTTTTGAAAATTTTTTTCGTCTTTTTCGCAATTTTTTGATGCCAATGGATAGTGCTTGATGAGAAACGTCGAAACAATTGTGTTTCTATCGCCATACCACCATTTTTAAGGCCATTTTTCGGACAACTTCAAAAAAATCTTGCACTTCCCCCCCCAGAATTTTCTTGCCCTTGCCCACGTATGCTCCACGAGAGTCAGTCATGATATGGCGAAATCTTAGCATAGCATCAATCCATTTAACAATGGTCTGATGTACGCCATGATTGGATGCTGCTTGCAGATAGCATTGAAGGTTGTATTGTCAAATGCCCCTTCAATGTCCAGAAAAACGCCCAGTGTGAATTGTTTGTTGTCTAATGCCCGTTCAATCCTAGAAACTAGTTCATGAAGGGCCGTATCAACAGACTTTCCACACTGATACACATGTTGTGTAACATGTAAAGGATGTTCCAGCAAGGGACCATCTCTTATAAAGCGATCGATTAATCTTCCCATACACTCAGTAAGAAGGAGGAAAGACTAATTGGTCTGACGGGATTTTGCCAGGTCATAGGAACTATGCCCTGGCTTAGGAATAAAGATGACCTTTACTTGTCGCCAGGCTATTGGAACATAGCCAAGTGCTAGGCATCTTCGATAAATATTCACTAGGGGTCTTACCAGCATGTCCAGTTCTTCCTGCAAAGGAGCTGGAAAATGCCATCAACCCCTGGAGTCTTGTAGGGTTCGAAAGACTTTACAGCCCAGCGAACCTTATTAGGTGTTATCACCCCTGCAGGCCAGAACTTGGTACACAAAGCCAGAAAAACTGGTTGGGCCAATGTGTCCGGATATGCCTCATTTCCAACTGCAAAGCTGCCAGGAAAGTGAGTGTCAAGAAGGTGAAGCAGGGTTTCCCTTCGGTTGAGTGTATACTGACCCGAAGGTAGTTTTAATGAGCTAACTTCACCTACTTGTGGTTTACATAAAATGCGGCGAAGCCTAGCAGCATCCGACATTTTATCAATGTTGGAGCAGTAGTCCTGCCAGCACAAATGCTTTCTAAGGCGTATAAGATGCTTATACTCCTGTCGAACCTTGCGATAATCAGCCCAATCGGAAACTGATTGAGATAATTTCGCTTGATTCCAAGCTCTCCTACTTTTCTTACGGAGGTCTTGGGCTCCCTATTCCACCAGGGAATAGGTTTGCTCTTTCCCTCTGTAAACTGCAGGAGTTCTCATAAGAGGATGTAAGAGCTTGCTGTACAAAGTCAACAGCACCTTCTACGTCCTCTTTTGTTGAGCAACTAGGAGCCCAAGAACCCAAGCGACTACTAAGGTGCTGCTTAAAAGAGCCCAATTAGTGGACCTTGGATTCCTGTACAACCTAGAAGAAAAGGAATCAGCATGTAAATAGAAGCGTATCTCGTCTATGGTCAGAAAGAGACTCTCTAGACATGCCAGTTTCTTATATCATTAGCGAGGTCGAGAGAACATAAGGTTAGATCAATAACCTCCTGTCTCTTTGCCACAACAAACGTAGGTCTCACTCCCCCTATTTAATAAAATTAAATTCACATTTATTGGTATCGCTGCTGCCCCACAAGGTGTGGTGAGCATTGGCGTCACACCCAATAATTAGTGGTATCTGTTTTTTACTGCAGTAGTCAACCAGAAGAGAAAAAGCTCTACCTGGAGGTAAATGAGGAGTCAAAAAAGGCAGGTATGCTGATGTAACACTTTGTGCTATTACATTCTAGTTGGAAAAATGCTCGAAGAGCACTGGAAAGTTATATGTTTTTGTTCTTTTAAAGAGTCAAAAGTGGAGCACAAGCTGCTCAAAACTACGTTGATACCCACAATGAAAATCAAAATGGACTGAAGCATCTTGATATTCACCCATAAGCAAACATATCTCCGCCTTTTTTCGTATGTCATGTAACAATGGCCAAATCGTGTAGTTATGTACCTATACATGAATCAAGTTTTGTAAATTTTAAACTTGAATCGCGAATATTGTAATGGCCAAACTTGTCCGTTGGGATTGTGGGAATCTGTATAGTATATTTCACGAAACCTTGTGCATGGAAATCAATTTTCAGCAATCTAAACGAGCAGTTACAAAAGTAGTTTCCACGCAGATTACTGTAATGCAACTTTGCACAGTAAAACTTCATATATTTCCTCATTTCTTTGCACAGTATCGCCATTGTTGCTTCAGGTTTTTGTAGTCGATTTACATCGTCTAAAGAACTACTGTCCATGCACGAGGTATGTTGAAATAGACTAAAGGCTTTCTGTAGTGAAGAAAATGAGAAATTGTGGCTTAGATAAATGAAAATTCGGATTTGTTTTCAAGTCACTCGAAATTTTTTTAATCCTAATTTAGTGTTCACAATTATGAAGAAAAAAATTTCAATCAAAATTAATAAAGACACAATCAAAAAGCTTAGTTTTCAAAACACGTTTCTTTGTCAGAATATAAGTCAATAATAAATAATTCATTTCCTTGGAAACCATTTAATTGTGACTATAGTCTGTTTCACGGAACCTTCTGCATGGATTTAAAATTTTAAAGTGAATTTAAATCGATTACAAAAGCGGTTTAAACTGAAGCAGCAACCATGATATTGCGCACAGCAATCGATAAGCAAACAAAGTTTTATTTTACAAAATTTTATTACAGTAAGCTGCCTAGAAACCACTTTTGTAGCTCCTCGCTAGATCGTTGAAAATTGATTTCCATGCACAAAGTTTCGTGAAATAGACTATAGCATGACAAGTACAGTAAGTCGATAGATCAGAAACTGTAATGAAAACTTAGAGTTCAGAAACTGTTTTGAAAAGTCTTAGTAAGGAAACAAACTATCTGACTACCTACATACACACACCTATCTACTTATGTAGGTATCTTATATGACCGTCGCTTTAAATACGTACTAACCTTACCTGGGCGTGGGGGTATGCATACCCCCAGGAGGCAAAATACCCAACGAAAAATGGCGAAAACCCAGCTACACCCCACAGAATTTCATTTTTTAAATTTTTTTGCTTTTTTCGAGTTTTTTATGCCAATCAATAGAGCTCGACGAGAAACGTTCAAAAATGTTGTTTTTTCCGCCATAGCACCATTTTTAAGGCCAAAATTTGACTATGAAAAAATTTTGCACTCCCAGACCTTTGGAGCCGCCCACCTATGTTACTAACTGTACAACATTAAAATAAGTTCGAAACTGCTACAAGATTTAAGGGACAACGGTTCAATTTGTGTTCCTTATGTAAATCAAAGAAAAAAGGCGGAGATATGTTTGCTTATGGGTGAATCGTAGGTAGCGCGATAGCGCTACCCTGTCTCTTTAGCCTCCTTTTTCTTATATGTTTATCACAGCGAGTGCGAAATTCCCCCCCTCACAGCTATAACGGCACACATCTGGGAGATGCGGTTTTTTTAATCGATAGATAATTAAAAAACTCGATGTTGATTTTTTGATTTTTGTTTACACTCAATACCAAATTAGCAATGAGTGAAGTGTAAACCGAAAAATCAAATAATTGCGGAGGGCCAATTATTTTCAAAATGTTGCCCCCAAGCTGTAGATTACGAATCTGACCTTAAAACTTCTTTACACTCGATGGTTGTTGCACAAAAGCGTAAACTATACATGTTTTTTACTCCTTGCGTGTCCTCCAGCTTATCTAACTCAATTTTGGTTTCTGTGCACTCCAAGGGTTGCAAAATCTCAAAACCGAATTTTTTTATTTTTCTTATAATGCAATATTCCTTTATCTGTGATCGTTTTAGTGTAAAGCGTTCGAGACAAAAAACGATATTTCTTCAACAACTCCACTAAGTAGGCGGAACATGCTAATTATGCTTAAAAGGTGCCCTGACCTTAGCGTTACAGATCCCAGCTTATTTTGTTTCTATACACCCAATATTGCGGTATGCACAAGTGTAAAGTTTACACCGAGCATTTTTGCGCCCAGAGCGTCGTAGATGATGATTTTTTTTTTAAAATGTTCTCCGTAAGGTCAGAATAACGAATCTGACCTTTAAACTTTTCTACAGCCAGTGTTTGTTGAGGCATGAAGAGGTGAACGTTGAATTATACCTACACCTATTTTCTAATGCCGATAGATAACTCCGTATTGCAAATTGTTTGATCAGATTTTCCTTATTTCAGAGGTTTTTGATTCTCTTTTAATAAATAATTATTTTTATCATCATAAATGCTTTATTCTTAAACTTCAGTAGAATGATGAATATTTTTCAAAATGGTGTAATCAAACTGAAATCATCCGATATGCCAAGTTAGCGCAGTGGTTGACAACTCCGTTCTCGGATGCGGTCTTAAGAAAAGAATGATGGTTCGAATCTTCTGAATGCTGACTTTTTCATTTTTTTTTAATTCTCTTGTCAAAACCATGCACTTCATTTGACTTATTCATCTATTTAGGTTCTGCAGATAGTACTTTCTTGTTTTTTAAATTTCGCCTCAGTTCTCGAATGGGAGTGTGAAGAGTGCAAAAATCTGGGGGTGAAAAGACACATTTTGGCCGAGTTTTCGACTTGTTTATGTCTGCCAACAACTCCGGTTATGAGTTTTAGGAAATTTTTCTGACAGATATGTACTACGGATCACAGGGGCTATCTTGTGCTTACCAGCAAACTTTTCTACAATCAATACGCAGTTAATACCAGGGTTTTAAACTTTACACTCTAGTAGATGGGTAAAAAAACAGATTTTGTCCAAGATTTCTCTGCAAACTTTTCGGTTATGAGTTGGGATGAATTGAATAAAATAGAAATAAAGTAACTTCTAATGGCTACACGTCGAAGCAAGCCGCGTTCAAAAAAACGTAATATTGAGTTGTTTATGGGGTGTAAAATTCGAAATCTGAGGTGTAAAGTGGGCGAAAAAAACAGGGTTTTTCGTATTTTCATTGATTTAATCATATCAAATATTTTGCGGAACATAAGTTTGACACATACAAACGTACTACAATCAAAGGGCAACAAACTGGCCCGGACCGAATTTATTTACATTCAATGGGGCATTAGGTTCAGATTTTTAAAGTTTACAATGTGGTGGACAGTGGAAAATACGTGTTTCTACATTTTTTGTTCGCAACTTTCTCTGTTCAGAAGTCGGGCGAGGTCGAATAAGATAAAAATAAAGTACTTTCTAAGATGTACGCGCCACAGCGAATTGCGTTTGTTTACATCAGTATTTAGCTTTTTCGGAGGTGTAAAGTCAAAAAAATGGGGGAGTTAAATGTGTTTCTGTCTTGTTTTTTTTCTGTCAAGTTCTGGGTTATGAGTCTGGACATAATCTCAAGTCTAAAAATGAACCAGAAACCAAATGTGATACGCCAGTTTGTTTGCACACAACAGTGGTGTAAAGTGGTTGACATATGATATTTATGTTTTTGATGTACTGGAATCACGCTAATTAAAAGTAGTGTACTAGCAAAGAAAAATGCTCCGATGGAACAAAAAAGATGAATATACTTTAAATTGTGGATGATTAAGGATGTAAAAGGAGGGGACTAGGAAAAAGCTACCTAAAGTCGCAAAATCTGCTAAAAATCACACTTTCTCTAAGCAACGCAAAAATCGAAGTATATTCTGCGGCCAAGAGATTAAAATAAATACTTAAATATAAAAATGATTGAAAAAGCAGCACGTTAGCTATGCAGTAGCTATGGGAAATGATATTGAGTAAACTGACAGTCTTTCTAAGCCAATTGAATGAATGGTTTAAAACAGTAGGAAACGCGTAAGTTGACTTGATGACTTGAAACAGACTAGTACACTAGCACGCCCTTAACGATTGTGTGCAATAATCAATCGGCCCCTGCTTTGCTTGCTTTAATGCTCAAAACAAAATAAAACAACTTTAAATACAATACCACTTAGTATCAGGATACGAAGCTAGTCAGCGTTGCTACTTGCCAGCAATTTAAAAAAATAAACATTACAGATTCCGTTTATACACTCTTATCTGAAACTTTGAACATTATTTAAAAAAGACACTTTTTTAGAGGCCACAGAATATACTTTGATTTTTAGCGTTGCTTAGAGAAAGTGTGATTTTTAGCAGATATTGCGACTTTAAGTAGATTTTTCCTAGTCCACTCCTTTTACATCCTTAATAATCCACAATTCCAAGTATATTCATCTTTTTTGTTCCATCGGAGCATTTTTCTTTGCAGTATCAAGATGCTTCAGTCCATTTTGATTTTCATTGTGGGTATCAAGGTAGTTTTGAGCAGCTTGTGCTCCACTTTTGACTCTTTAAAAGAACAAAAACATTTAACTTTTCAGTGCTCTTCGAGCATTTTTCCAACTAGTTTCTACGGAAAGCCAGGAGGCTCAAATGATTAAAAACGTTAAACAATTGGAGAACAACGTAATTTTTCAAATTAAAGAAAATTAACGACGTATTTTTTCAAACTTGAATCTTCAACGACGTATTTTTTCAAAGAAAGATCAATGTAATTTTTCAAAAAAATGAGCCTCCTGGTTTGAAAAAAGCGTTAAACAACTTCCAGTAGATTCGCTTTACTCAGCTAACAATTGTCGATAACGACGTAAAAATTCAAATATTCGTGTATATTGACACTAAAATTCTTGAAAAAGAAAAAGTTAAAAATTTCAAAAAAGTGATCCTCCTGCTTTGAAGTTTTGCGTCGTTATACTCAACTGTTTGAATTTTTACGTCAAACAAACGTATGAAAAAGAACATCGTCTTTTACACAGCTGAACGTTTTTAATCATTTGAGCCCCGACAGTAACAACAATTCAAACAACATTAACGTATTTTTTCAAAAACTTTGATTAACGTAATTTTTCAAAATGCATTGATTAACGTAATTTTTCAAAAAACGCAGAGATTAACGTATTTTTCAAAATGCAGAGATAAACGTAATTTTTCAAAATGCAGAGATTAACGTAATTTTTCAAAACGCAGAGATTGACGTAATTTTTCAAAAGCAGAGATTAACGTAATTTTTCAAAACGCAGAGATTAACGTAATTTTTCAAAACGCAGACATTAACGTAATTTTTCAAAACGTAGTGATCAACGTAATATTTTAAAACGCAGAGATTAAAAAAACAAACAACAGCTAAATCCAAAATATATCGTCGCCTCTATCGGCCTTCCTACCCTCGATATGGGTGGATTTTCTACGTTTATTAACAAAATGTACAACTACGGCTACAAGCCGGGACAAGTAAATAACGCTAAAACTAAAAACAACAAAGACGACCAAAACCAAAATCCAGACTAAAACTATCCCCTCACGGGATGATTACAGTAACATCGTGTCAACGAGAATAAGATAACATTAGATAAAATTACATTTTACTAATTAGAATGTTCTAGAAGATTAAGACGATAACATAAGTAAACTACTGTTATTAACATATCTATTTTACCGGACAAGTATCTAAATGAATTTTGTAATGAAAAATAGGGATTTAGTTGAGAACTGAAGGCATAACCTCGAAGTCACACATCGCAAGGATGGCTGCTCGAAACGGTTATGTAAATCCGGTACAGTAATACTGTGTCGTCGGTTGGCGTCCGCGAACTGATGGCAAGAGTTCGTATCCAGTTCGCGACGTGTAACTGTCGCAGGTACAGTAATATTACAGGAATACTACTACTAAAAGTCTATCTTATCGTAGTTACGCACTAGTTTAAGGAAGATGAAAATAAAAACTCAGAAAAACTCTAGATCGACGTTTTCCGACAAATAAAAAAATTTTTTACAATTTGAACACGGAATGCAACAAAAGGAATTGTAACCAAGTTCGCCTCCTTAGATATACATACGTCCATAGTTTACGGTGCTTAGCTTCAGGCAGATATATTTTTTCATTAAAGCAACAGTGTATTTCTGGATCAAGCTATGAAAACGACTTGCGATTTATGAATGAATACTTTTTTATTGAAAGAATATGGAACGCGAGGTATTAGAATTCACAAGTCCAAAAACGTTCATGTGTCATTGTATTGTATATGAATATTAAGCAAACAATGACGTCGATAAAATGAAAATTTCAAATTAAAATTAAGTCTTTTTGTAAGAATAATCTACACCGAAATATCAAGAACATTAAAGATAGGCGTACCTCGACGTGATTCAAGGTCATTTATCCGTAATATTCGCATCACCAACGTGCATGACTTTTTTCTTCGGAGGGTTCATAAAAAGAATTTGTACATTTTTTATCCATTAGTTCACTTACAACAGCGTGGCAGCTTTTTTGCAAATTTTGAAATTTGCACTTGAATAAAAACGTAAATTTTGATGCTAAGCAAAAAACTTCGAAAATGGCAATATGGTCTGCTTAGTACTATCGATCCTGAAAAAATCATCAAAATACGATCAAACCCAAAAATTTTATTAAAGAAATAACCGAAAAAAGTGGCAATTGAAAACATAGGAACACACCTGAAGTCAAACATATATATAGGAAGCTAAGACGCACATAAATTTGAATAGAACATTAATCCATCGAATGTAATCACTTACGTACTTTAACCCAAAAGAAAACAACTATACAAATAATAATTCGAAAAAATTGACATATTCTGCGAGTCAAGCTCAAAAGTTGAACGATTTTAAGTAAGATAGAAGCCTAGAAGACAAGAAGCATAAAAACAATAAATTCGGCCGTCACCGGGAAATAATTTCATATTCTCCGTATCGAAACTCAAATTCATTTTTTATCGAAAAGGAGGCAATAACTATAGCTCAATATTGAATTCATGCAGACCGCCGGAAAAAATTGACATCCATTTACGCAAATCTAACAGATTTATAGCGGCTTAGTAGACAAAAATATAACTACAAAAAGAATAAATTCGCCACGAGAAGCGGGAAATTTCGAGCTTACTGCCTCAAAAACGATCAAAAAATACTTTACGGATCTTCACACGCATTTCGTCAATATTCCTATTTTCTTTTCCAAAGCGGACTCCTGGAAAATATTGAATCATGAAGTCTGATTTAATGTAAATTAACTCAAAATTGGCCGAATTATCGTTCTAATCTCAGCCAAAAAACATACGTAGGTACAAATCATTACAAAGTCTTCCTATTTAATGCATTCTGAACTGAAAAACGAAACGAAATCAAAAATTACAAACATGCACAAAATGATTTCATCCACCTTTACGATAAATAGTAAGTTCATTAAATCGCTGCATCAAACATTGGAATATTTTCGCTAATGAAAGCACAATGCGCAATAAAAGCGCAACTGCTGACGAATTAATCCTGATTCAGTCATTCCAATCCCACACATTCAGAAATCACAAAAGCTTCGTCAGCGATGACACGATTTCCTACATTCGGTTGTATAACATTGATAGCAATAACGAGATTGGGGTTCAGAAGAGCGAAGGTATTCACAAGAGCGAAGGTATTCACAAGAGCGAAGGTATTCACATGAGCGAGGGTATTCATAAGAGCGAATGTATTCAGAAGAGCGAATGTATTCAGAAGAGCGAAGATACAAACCGAATTTTTAGAGGCACATAATCACACATGGGCGTGGGGTCTCTGGACCCCCAGAATCTGGCGGACCCCCAAAAATTGATAATTTCCGCCAGACTCCCCAGAGTTTTCATGCTGCCCATCTATGCACATAATTTATTTAAACGTTAAAATAATATTTTGGTTAAAGCTAAAATGATATTTTTGTGTATTAAAACATCACCTAAACAGCCTTTCAATAGCAATTTTTCGCCAAAAATCCAAAGACAATTTAGAAAATTATAGTCGTTGAAGCAGGGCGTAAGAACAATCAAATAATGTACCTACCATATTACAACCCCATCCCCTCATTTCATAAACTAATGATTGAGTATCTAGATGAACAATAGGGATGCAAGCACCATGAAATTTATCCTTAAATTAAAACACGTGATTATACATAGAAGAGAAATTAATATACCTATAGCGTGCTTAATTTTTCGACGTTTCCCAACGAGCTTTGTCCATGTATCAAAAAAATTTGGAGAACGGGAAGGTTTTCAAAGATTATTTTAGGTTTTATTATTTTTATCAGAAGAGCGAAGGTATTCACACGAGCGAAGGTTTCTCATCGAGCACTATCCATTGGCATCAAAAAATTGCGAAAAAAACGGAAAAAATTTTTAAAAATTGAATTCTGGGGGGTATTTTTTTCTGGAGGGGGTATTTTGGTTTCTCGTGGGTGGGGGGTGCATACCCCCAAACTCCCCACACCGAGGTGTGGTCACTCTTCTGACTACCTTGAATACCTTCGCGCTTGTGAATACCTTCGCTCTTCTGACTACCTTCGCTCTTATGCATACCTTCGCTCTTGTGAATACCTTCGCTCTAATGCTACTGACCCAATAACGAGCTCTGTTCGATTCTAACGAAGCAAGATATCGATTTTCAACTTGCAAAAAAATCTCGAAATTCTTCTAATAATATAGGATTTAAATTATACGACTAAACATTCCAAACTCAAAATTGTGACTTAAAATTTTGAGACAATATGTAGTTTTAAACGCTCTATCGATTGATGCATAATACAACAAGGTGAACCTGTTTACAGGTAAGAGAAATGTAATTCCTCCCGCGATTTGCATATTCAAATAATTTATCACCAACAAATTAAAAATTTTAAGTTCAACATCAGGACGATTGCTACTAACTAGAATAACATAAAAACAACATAAAAAAGTCTGGTCATCGCTGAAAATCTTGAAATAAATGGCAAAATCTTAAAATTTAAAATTTTTCACTAGACAAAAATGCAAATCATTCGCGTCACATTTGATTAAAAAATCTAATATTCTACGATTAGATGTAACTTTTCATGGCGAACAGAATGAGGTATCACATGACTAGAAATAAAAAACTAAAAAAATTCATTTTTTCCGCAATTTTAAATTCGATTTGATTCCTTCAATTTAAGTTTTAAAAAAATTTCCAAGCACACGTGTTGACTTTTTTTCTTCGGAGGGTTCATAAAAAGAATTTGTACATTTTTTATCCATTAGTTCACTTACAACAGCGTGGCAGCTTTTTTGCAAACTTTGAAATTTGCACTTGAATAAAAATGTAAATTTTGATGCTAAGCAAAAATCTTTGAAAATGGCAGTATGGTCTGGTTAGTACTATCGATCCTGAAAAAATCATCAAAATACGATCAAATCCAAAGATTTTATTAAAGAAATAACCGAAAAAAGTGGCAATTGAAAACATAGGAACACACCTAAAGTCAAACATATATATAGGAAGCTACCGCTTCCTATATGATTTGTATTTACGTACGTACCTATAAGTCCAATGGGTACAAAATGCCAAAAATCGCATTAAACATTGAATTCCGAGGTCAATTGATTTTTAGGGGACTTTCAGTTTCTGGGGGCCCTGAGCATACGTGGGCAGCACGAAAATTCTGAGGGAGTGTAAAAATTTTTTAAAAGGTCAAAAATTGGTCTTAAGAATGGTGGTAGGGCGAAAGAGCACCATTTTGCGATATTTCTCATCGAGCGCTATCCATTGGCATCAAAAACCGCGAAAAATGCTAAAAAAATCGAAAATCGATTTCTGGGAGCTATTCTGGTTTTCATGTTGTGTATTTTGCCTTCTGGGGGTGCATACACCCAAACCCCCAACGCCCACGTGTGTCTCAGAGCCACCAGACCATAGATGCACAGCATGGTCAATCTGGGGGGTCAGCCGGTACCATAAGGTCGAAATTTTCTCGGTTTTTAGGGCCAAAAACGACTGAAAAAGTGCTAGAGAAGTCAAATTAGGGATCTTGTATTAATTGCCACTTCGGAAAGGAACTACACTGGCGCCAGTGTGCACTTCAGAAAAACGGTCACTGCGGTTCAGTGATGTTTTGTTTACCATTCAGTAAAAAAATCGCTGAATAGGAGTGACCATTTTTCTGAAGTTCAAAAGAGAGGTCACGGAAGTGCAGTGACCATTTTTTCTGAAGTTCAAAAGAGAGGTCACGGAAGTGCAGTGATCATTTTTCTGAAGTTCAGAAGAGAGGTCACGGAAGTGCAGTAACCGTTTTTCTGAATTTCAAGAAAAGGTCACGGAACTGCAGTGACCGTTTTTCTGAATTTCAAAAAAGGTCACGGAAGTGCAGTGACCGTTTTTCTGAATTTCAAAAAAGGTCATGGAACTTCATTGACCATTTTTCTGAATTTCAGAAACCAGATCACAGAATTGCAGTGACCAACATGGGCAGCAACAAAATCCTGGGGGGGTCTGCTAGGCCAAAATCGCCAAAAATTCAATTCTGGGGGGTCCGCTAGATTCTCGGGGGAGGGGTTCCACACTCCTCACCATACATGGGCAGCAAGAAAATTCTGGGGGTGCAAGATTTTTTGAAGGTCAAAAAATGGCCTTCAAAATGGTGGTATGGCGAAAAACACCATTTTTCGACGTTTCTCATCAAGCACTATCCATTGGCATTAAAAAATTGCGAAAAACACGAGAGAAAAAATTTTCAAAAATTGAATTCTGGGGGGGGATGGGTATGTTGATTTCTGAGGGGGGGGGGTATTTCGGTTTCTGGGGGATGCATTGCATACCCCCCAAACCCCCCACGCCCAGGTGTGCTCCTCACGCCCATGCGTGGCAGTGACTGTTTTCCTGAATTTCAGAAAAGTCGATGAAGTGCAATAAGTTATGTTATGAGCAAACATTAGCGCAGGGGGTTTGGGGGGTTTGCCTCGCAAGGAAGTTAAAATACCCATAGATTAGTGTAGACCCGACCCCTAGGTTTTCCAAAAAGTGTTGGACAGTATTTTTACCGTAACTATTGTTTCTGAATAATGAATGCCTACCTTGCATGCAGAAATTCGAATTAGGTAATAAGTTTTAGTACAGGTAATTTAATTACATACATGTGGCCGCATGAAGCTACATCAATAAATAGGTATATATTTGTACAAATGCGTAGGTGGGTACATTTTCGATTCCGATAGCTGCAATCCGCCCATTCTAGGCTTTAAGCAGAGGCTGATTTTGATATTAGTCGGACGAGCAGCATTTATGATAATAAAAATAAGTATCTATTAAAGACAGTTAGAAACCTCTGAAATAAGAAGAATCTGATCAAACAATATGCAATATGGAGTTATCTATCGGCATTAGAAAATAGATGTATAATTCAAAGTTCACTTCTTCATACCTCAACAAACAGTGGCTGTAGAAAAGTTTAAAGGTCAGATTCTTTATTCTGACCTTACAGAGAACATTTAAAAAATTCATCATTCACGACGCTCTGGGCGGAAAAAATTTTTCAGTGTAAAGTTTACACCTGCACTAATAATGCAATATTAATTGTAAAGAAACAAAATAAATTTTGGCGTGTAGTGCTTAGGACGAGGCACATTTTAAAGGTAGTTACCACGTTTTGTCTACTAAGTGGAGAATATGGTAGGGAAAAAATATTTTTTTGTCCCAGACTGTTTACAATAAACCGCCTCTAAATTTAAAAAATATTGTTCAAAAAAAATAAAAAAGACCCCCTAGATTTTATAACCGTCTACCTTTTGAAACCAATCAGACTGCATAGAATGTAAAACTGAGTTAGATATGCTTGTGCACATTAAAACAGTAAAAACCTGTCTAATTGACACTCCTGTGCAACAACTAGTGAGTGTAAAGAAATTTTAAGACCAGATTCGTAACCTACTAATCAAGGAAAACATTTTTAAAAAAATTTGGCCCTTTGCAAATCATTTGAATTTTTGTTGTAAACTTTACACACTCAACGACTCGCTCTGTATTTAGTGTAAACAAAAAAAGGGGGTCGTCAATTTTTTATTACCTACCTTTTAAAAAAACCGCACCTCTCAGATGTGTGCCGTTATAGCTGTGAGGGGGGGGGGTATATGTTGGGGGTACCCAAGTATATTATAGGTATGCGCTACCTATGAATTCAAAGTTCAACTCTTCATGCCTCAACAAACAGTGGCTGTAGAAAAGTGTAAAGGTCAGATTCGTTATTCTCACCTTACGGAGAACATTTTTTAAAAGAATTCATCATCCACGATGCTCTGAGCGGAAAAAATTTTTTCAGTGTAAAGTTCACACCTGCACTAATAAGGCAATATTGATTGTAAAGAAACAAAATAAATTTTGACGTGTAGCCCTTAAGACAAGGCATATTTTAAAGGTAGTTACCACGTTCTGCCTACTAAGTGGAGAATATGGCAGGGAAAAAATATTTTTTGTCCCAGACTCTTTACAATAAACCACTTCTAAATTTGAAAATATTACTATAAAAAAAATAAAAAAGACTCCCCTAGATTTTATAACCGTCTACCTTTTGAAACCAATCAGACTGCATAGAATGTAATACTGAGTTAGATATGCTCTTGCACATGAAAACAGTAAAAAAACAGTTCAATTTACACTCCTGTGCAACAACCAATGAGTGTGAAGAAATTTTACGACCAGATTCGTAACCTACTGATTAGGGAAAACATTTTGAAAAAAATTGGCCCTCCGCAAATCATTTGAATTTTTGGTGTAAACTTTACACACTCACGACGCGCTCGGTATTGAGTGTAAGCAAAAAATGGGGGTCCTAAGTTTTTTTATTATCTACATTTTAAAAAAACCGCACCTCTCAGATGTGTGCCATTATAGCTGTGAGGGGGGGACATATGTTGGGGGTACCCAAGTATATTATAGGTATGCGCTAACAGTGGTGGATCTAGGATTTTCCTAAGGGGGGCGGTACCCCTAAGGGGGGGGGCGGAACCCTGACTTGGGCGGAAAAATTAGCCGTTTTAACCCGAAAATCGCTCAAAAATGCTTTATTTTGCGCACTATTTTGGGTCAATGTGGGGGCGGCCCCCCGCCCCCCCTCAAAATCTGCCCCTGTGCGCTAACGCGCTACCTATGATTATAAGTAAATATACTTACCAAAACTATAAAACTAAACATGCTGGCTCGTATGTACATACAATGAAGGATCTAGGATTTTCTGACAGGGGTATCGGATACCCAATTTTTCCTAAAAGTGCAAAGATTGTCCAAAAAATTAGTATATTAGACTCAAAGTACCGGTTTTTTGCTGTCTTTTGATAGGTAGAATACTTCTGATGCAAAAAAGTAGGAAGATTTTCGAAATTTCCAAAAATTTTTTTAAAGAAAAACTCTCAAAATAATGCAGAAATCGACACAGATCGCCGAAAAAACAATCGAGAAATCGTTGTAGGAGTTGCAAAATCTTTGATCTGTACAAGAAATACTCTTCAGACCTAAATTTAAGCGTTTTGGAGCGCTAAGAGAGTTGATAAAACTCCTAAATGACTGCAGTATACATCAATGGACATTACAAGTCGACTAACAAGCATAAAACTAACGATTAGTATGGAGTACACATGAAGCGACGTCATATAAGGGGCTTAAATCTATATATACAGGGTGGGCCAAAAAAAGGCTACATTCCGATTCAACAGGGCATAACTTCGGCTGATGTGAACACGAGACGTTAGAACTGGCAACATTAGATAGATAAAAGTGTCTTCTTTCAAATCGTGTAAAAAATTTCGGCCAGCTTCCAGCGATTCGTGCACTACGGTGATTTGTTTACACCTCATATTGATATTTTTCTAACCTCAGAGTTTCCGCATTGTATGACATAACTGTGTATGTAGGAATCCTTTTTTGACCTGTTTGACAATAAATACCGTCACAAAAATTGGGTTGCACATTTTTTGAACCCCTAGAGTAGATACGCTTCCTACTGAGTGCAAAAATTTCAGGATATCGTGAAAATAGGATGTAAATTGATAGCAGGACCAATGATGCTTCTGGCCTTTGAACAATATTAAAGTAGGGTGTAAACTAATTGGCGTAGCACTTGAAGCATTGATATCCGGCAAAAACTTTCTACACGATTCGAAAGAAGACACTTTTATCTATCTAATGTTGCTAGTTCTAACGTCTCATGTTAACATAAGCTGAAGTTATGACCTGTTGAATTGGAATGTAGCCTTTTTTTTGGCCCACCCTGTATATATGCATTTGTGAAAGTTTGTTTGTATGTATGTCTGTATGTTTGTTCGGGGTTGGCTCCGGCTCCATAATAGTTAGTGGGCTGACGTTTTGGCCTGAGGTCGGCCTACCGGGGAAGGATCCGTAGCGACATTAAAATTTGATCAACCCTACCCAGTCACCCTATACAGGGGTGGAGCGGGAGGCAGCACTATGCTTAAGCATAGCATTTTTGGGACATGGCCGATTTTTCGCAAAATTTTAAAAATGGAACAAAACTCGGTTTACACTGTTTTCGGGTTACAGTACTTTGGCCGCTGCATACGTTATAACATTGGATCGGACGCAATATAACCTACGCAGTGGTACGAGATGGGCAATGCTATAAGCAGGCACGTAGCTGGCCGTCTTATTTTGGGGGACCAACACCAATTTTGAGTGGTCTAAGCCAAAAATAGCACAAAATAACGTGTAAAAAGTCCTATTTTTCCGGTTTTTTTCTGAATTTTGGGCGGGTCCGGACCCCCCAGTCTTCCCACAGCTACGTGCCTGGCTATAAGATAGGACATGAAATAAGATACCGTGTGCTACAAGATAGGCAATGCTATACAATAGGATGTGATAGATACCCTGTGCTACAGGATAGGCAATGCTATAAGATAGGATGTGATAAAAGACACCCGTGCTACAAGATAGGTAATGCTATAAGATAGGACGTGATACAAGATACCCCGTGCTACAAGATAGGCAATGCTATAAGATAGGACGTAGTATAAGATACCCCGTGCTACAAGATAGGCAATGCTATAAGATAGGACGTGATATAAGATACCCTGTGCTTCAGGATAGGCAATACCATAAGATAGGACGTGATATAAGATACCCCGTGCTACAAGATCGGCAATGCTATAAGATAGGACATGATATTAGATACCCCGTGCTACAAGATAGGCAATGCTATAAGATAGCATTTGATATAAGATACCCCGTGTTACAAGATAGGCAATGCTATAAGATAAGCGTGATATAAGATACCCCATGCTACAAGATAGGCAATGCTATAAGATAGGATGTGATAAAAGACACCCGTGCTACAAGATAGGTAATGCTATAAGATAGGACGTGATACAAGATACCCTGTGCTACAAGATAGGCAATGCTAAAAGATAGGACGTAGTATAAGATACCCCGTGCTACAGGATAGGCAATGCTATAAGATAGGACATGATATTAGATGCCACGTGCTACAAGATAGGCAATGCTATAAGATAGCATGTGATATAAGATACCCTGTGCTACAATGATAGGCAATGCTATAAGATAAGACGTGATATAAGATAAACCATTGCTACAAGATAGGCAATGCTATAAGATAGGATGTGATAAAAGACACCCGTGCTACAAGGTAAGTAATGCTATAAGATAGGACGTGATACAAGATACCCCGTGCTACAGTGGCAATGCTAAAAGATAGGACGTAGTATAAGATACCCCGTGCTACAGGATAGGCAATGCTATAAGATAGGACATGATATAAGATACCCTGTGCTTCCGGATAGGCAATACTATAAGATAGGACGTGATATAAGATACCCCGTGCTACAAGATCGGCAATGCTATAAGATAGGACATGATATTAGATACCCTGTGCTACAAGATAGGCAATGCTATAAGATAGCATGTGATATAAGATACCCCGTGCTACAAGATAGGCAATGCTATAAGATAGGATATGATATAAGATACCCTGTGCTACAATGTAGGCAATGCTATAAGATAGGATGGGATATAGATACCCTGTGCTACAAGAATGGCAATTCATAAGATAGGTGTGATATAGATACCCTGTCTGTGCCATAACATGCAGTGATATAAGATAGGAGATACCATCTGCTATAACATATGAGTGATATGAGATATCACGTGATATATGACACCCTTTGCTTCAACAAACAAAAAATTTTTAAAACATCAAAAATATGGTTTGACCAAAAAATTTTCCAAATTATCCCAAAACATCAAAAATATGGGTTTGATCAAAAAAATTTCGAGAACATCCCAGAACATCAAAAATATGATTTTGGCTAAAGAATTTTCAAAACCATTCTGTAACGTCAAAAATATGGATTTGATCAAAAAATGGACGACAAAAGACATTTAAAAAAAATCCAAAAAATAAAATATGGTTTTTACCAACAATTTTTTTTAGAAAATCCCAAAAACATCAAAAGTCCCGAAAAATAAAAAATACAAGAGACATATCAATTCCATATAGCTATCAGGCCTAAGTTCAGCCCGGGCAATGCCGGGCAGCTCAGCTAGTAGTATATAACTTTACGCGAGGGATAAAATATCAATGCATGTTGTGGTCACGTTGCCTTTTTTGGTGGATACGACCAGCTTTGGAGTTTCTACAATTGATACGGTGGGAACAGACTGGGATGAGCTAGGCGTCTTCGTTTTCGATTTCGTCGAGAGCTTGTGAAACTTACCTTGAATATGTTTTAGTGGCTTAACAATGTCCTACTTTTCCTCTGAATAGGCAACCGCGGCTTTCTTCTTGAG
This sequence comes from Mermis nigrescens, assembly GCA_036768485.1. Classification (NCBI taxonomy): domain Eukaryota; kingdom Metazoa; phylum Nematoda; class Enoplea; order Mermithida; family Mermithidae; genus Mermis; species Mermis nigrescens. Next base: position 10,582 of record JAVLUZ010000036.1, on the reverse strand, counting down.
ACCAGATGCGCTTTTTGCATCCTTCATGTAATGTAATGTAATGTAATTTACTGTAGCCAGCGATAATACAATATACTGTACACAAAAGTTTAAACAGGTACAACGGCAAAATATATAATGAAACTGTCCAGTAATGAAAAACGCTGCACTACAAAGGGACATGAGGGATTTTTAATCCAAATCCACTAATGAGTGACCCTTTACTGGAAATGAAATTTCGGAAATAGCTTTTTTAAATAATGCGGCGGTAGGTTTTGTTACGACATTTTCGGAAAGCGAGTTCCACGAAGTAAGTATTCTACTGGTAAAAAAATATTTGGCCAAGTCAGTTTTTACAAGTGGTTTTTGGAGTTTTAATGAATGCCCCCTTGTTACAGAATGGTTCAATTTGAAAAAGTCATTAACATTTAAGCCAACAGATTGGTGGATTATTTTATAGCAAAAAACAAGGTCGACAATGGTGCGCCGATGTTCCAAGGATTCCAATTTAAATTCCTTAATTCTATTCAAATAAGTAACTTTTGGACCCAAAAGACGCCGTGTAAAATATCTCTGTACAGATTCTAAGGCATCTATATCCTTCAGTAGATGTGGATTCCATATTTGACTATTGTATTCTAATATGGGCCTAACGTAAATTTTAAAAGCGCGGATTAGTTAGTCTCGATTCTTAGATCTGAAGAAACGTAAAATCAAGTTAGTCCGTTGTAAGGCTTTTACTTTAATGCTATGCACGTGACTCGTAAACTTAAGAGACGATGAAAATAAAATGCCTAAATCGTTACATATAGTTTTCTCGGGAATATCTGTTGTTCCTAAATGATAACCGAAACGCATGTTTTTATTTCCTAGATGTAACGTGTTGCATTTTGATGCGGATATTTTTAATTGCCACAACTCTGACCATAAATGTAACTGATTAAGGTCATCTTGTAATTTAGTAGAGTCCATAATGTTGTTTACGACTCGGAACATTTTCACGTCGTCTGCGAAAAGCATTGCCTGTGATTGGTCGTCATGAAGAGCACCAAGAAGGTCATTAATATATACAAGGAAAAGTATTGGTCCAAAAATTGTACCCTGCGGGACACCACTTATTACTGGTATTGACCTTGAAAACGTATTGTTTATTTTGACGCATTGTTTAGGCCGAAATCCACAGCAGGATATCACCCCCAATACCTAAATGCTTCAATTTATGCAAAAGTTTGGCATGACATACTGTATCGAAAGCTTTCGCAAAATCAATGTAGACAACATGTATATTTTGTTTTTTTATCTATTTTTTGCACCCATTCATTAAGACACGAAAGTAGTTGGGTACAAGTAGATTTGCTACTCAAAAAACCGTGTTGTGCTGGATTCAAAATTTTTCTTTAACCAAAAAGGTTGTCAGGGAGTTTTTCATTATTTTTTCAAAAACTTTGCAACAAGTAGATGTAAGTGAAATGGGGCGATAATTTTCCATGTTGTCTGGAGTTCCCTTGTTTTTAAATACTGGACAAACATTAGCTATTAACCAATCGTCAGGAAGCGTATGTGTACGGAAGGAAATTTCGAAAATTGTGGTTAAAGGACCAGCTAGGCAGATTGCACAATTTTTCAAGATTATGTTAGGTATAGAGTCAGGTCCCGAAGATAAAGAAGCTTTCAAACCGAGCAGATGTATATAAACACATTCGGGTGTTATTATCATATTATTTAGTTTTTTTCCAAATCTGTCTGGAAATTCTGGTAAATTAAGGTTATCATGAACGAAAACAGAAGCAAAATAATCGTTTAGACTGTTAGCCTTTTCAATATCATTTTCAATAAGTTTTCCGTTGAATTTTAGTGGAGGAATGACCGACTTAATTTTGCTCTGAGATTTTACGTATGAATATAACTTTTTTTATGTTTTTACAGTTTACAACGTCTTCCTCGATTTTACATACATGATTTTTAATTTCACTTTTTATTAACTTCGTAATTTCAGCGAGTTTGGTCTTGTTTACAAGTGAAGGCTGTACTTTAAAGTTTCGCCAAATTTTCAGCTTTTTTGCTTGCATTTCAAGAATATGTCGGGGGTACTTATTATAAGAATGTTTTCGTTTACATTTTGGGACAAATTTTTCAAAGGAAATTTCTAATACGAATTTGAACTCTGACCAAAAATCGTTAACAGAAACGCAGGAAGAAAAAATATTTACCCAGTCTACGGTCATTAAGAACGCGTTTAATGCTATAAAATCGGTTTTGTGAAAGTTGAAGAATAATTCTGGTTCGTATGAAACATTCGTACCTTGAACTCTATAGAATCGTGATCGCTAGAACTGAATGGGGCGGACCTTGTATGCGATAAAATCAAGGATTCGTCATTAACTAAAATTAGATCCAAAATATTCTGATTACGCGTCGGAAAATCAATAATTTGTCTAAACCCATTTTGATTTACAAAATCAGCGGAGAGCATACTCATCTCAGATGGTGGAGGCATTATGAATTCCCAGTCAATATCGGGAAGATTAAAATCTCCCAAAATAACACAAGGCTTTTCTTTAGAAATAAGGCCCCGTAGAACGTTAATCGTTAATCATATTTTGCATCTGTAAAGTGGTGTGGTTGGGTGGTGTGTAAACCAAAATAATCGAGTTTGCTTTTTACGGAATAAACGTCAATTGCGAGGATTTCAAAGAATTCGGTATAGTTTAGGTTTACTTTTACAATCTTTAATTCAGGTTTAGCTATTACACAAACGCCTCCCCCTCGACCTATCCTATCAGTTCGAAATATTTGAAATTTCTTATCTGTTAAAATGTAACCTGTCAGGAATAGATTCGTGTAACCAGGTTTCAGTTGCTAGAATTAAATCATAATCGCCATTTAGATACATTTTTAGTTCATCTACCTTGTTAGTTATACTTCTAGCGTTGAAAAGAATAGATTTTAAACAAGAGGAGAGGCAGGACCGTCAATTTCTGGGTTTAGGGACAACCTTTTTTAGTGGCAGGGTAATACGAACGAAACTCGGAATTTTTACGAATAACTCCAGCATTATAGTCGATAAAAGTATTGTTTATACCAGAATCGCGTTGCTCTTTTAACTCCTGTCGCAAAACTCTGCCTTGTTCTCGCTGCAAGTACGTTAAATCGGGCCTGGCCCAAATACTGGAACGTCGGTCTTTTGCAACATCCTCGTCCTGATCCTCATCCTTCCTGTCGTAATCCTTGCCGCTTATTTTGTATCTGTCAGGAGGGTCTTCCAAAATCGACGCGCCGACATTACGCGCATAATTCTTAAATTGCTGCCCATTATATGAGAAATTCATTTTAGGTAGATAATACCTACTAGGGATGTTCCGGTTCCAAGTTTTTCAAAAAATCGGTTCCGGTTCCGGTTCTTGGAAAACAAGAATTTTGGTTACGGTTCCGGTTCCGGTTCTTGCGTAAGTTGGAACCGTCGGTTCCGGTTCCGGTTCTTCAACTAGAGAACCGTCGGTTCCGGTTCCGGTTCTCGGTTCCTGTGTTAAAGTATGTACGCTCTTGATAGCCTGACTATGACGATGTAATCGAAAGAAAAATTATTCAGGAAGTCGTTTCAATCTCGGCAACTGCACGTTCAAATAAGTTTTACGTCTAGTTGACAATTTACTTATAAATCACTGAATATTATCTATGTGTTTCTTAATTGGAGGCTTATACGAAATCGAAATGCTAAATTAATGACGAAGATCTGCTGCAATGGTGGAAAGAGAAGTCGGAGAATTTGCCGATTCTCGCGTTTACAGCTAAGCAGTATCTTGCAGCCAGTGGCGGATCTAGGATTTTCCAAAGGTGGTAGTATCCCAACTTGTCCAAAAACAGTCAAAAATAGGTCCAAAATCTTGCCCTTTACGCGCGAAATAGCATTTTTCGGTGCTTTACATTGTATACTTTTACATTAAATCACTTTCGATGCAATAAATTTTTTCTTAAAATTTAAAAATTTTCGATAATTTTGTGCTAAAAATCACTAAAATTCTTTGAGTTTATCAGAATTCTGGCGCGAAGCAGTCTTTTTTGTACAAGGTCCGTTTGACATGTACAAGGATGATCCCCAAGTCTTTGTACATTGTGTACACACAAATTTTTGGGTACTATAATATGGTACAGTAGCGATTTTAGTGTGGTAAAAACAGAGTTGTCCGACTTTTGGTAGTGTATTTTAGCTAATTTATGGGTCTCTAAGGGCAAAAATCACTAAGAATGGTCTTAAAACGGCGCGAAGCGCCTAAAAATTTGACATTTTTCTTTCGAAATGCAGTTTCTGCCATAATAAAGATAAATAGAGCACACAATCAGTCATTTTGACGCGAAGCGCCGTAAATTTCTGCGAATTTTAGACCTTTTTTGTAATTTTTGTCTCTCCAAAAATCTTCGTACATGTACAAAGACGATCCCGAAAAGTCTTTTGTACATCGGGAAAAATCTCTGCCGAATACAAAAAAACCGTGGCGCGAAGCACCGGAAAATTTGTGAGATTAAGACGGATAGACGTCTAGAAGCATGATTTACAGCTTGACTTACTGTATTTATAGCATTTGATGCGAAACATCGAAATTTTTTATTGAAAATAGAAGAAAAATATGCAAGAATAGCTGTTTCTGCTGCTAAAATTGTTTTGAAATCTACATGAACAGAAAATGGCTTCCAGGTGGCGAAGAAAGTAAATAAATCTCATTAATAGGTATCATCTCGGCGCGTAGCGCCGAAAAAATTTGAGAAATTGTGGTCACTGACGGCCAAAAAATAATTGCAAATTGTATATCCATTCTCCATCTCGCCAAATATTTTTGGCAAATGGGAGGCGGCCCCACTGCCCCCTTAGATTCGCCCCTGCTTGCAGCGCCAGCTACAGCGTTCCATCGGAACAGCTGTTCAGTTGCGCTGGAATCATTTGCGACCCTCTCAGAAACGGGCTACATGGCGAAAAAGCAGAACGACTGTTATTTCTAAAATATAATTTACATTGAACAATACTAAGTTTTAGTCTGTAAACTTTTGGGTAATAAAAGATTGAACTGCTGCTTCATGTCTTCACTAAATCTCATGAAGTTCGATTTTTAACTCTAATTTTAAAAAAACCGAGAACCGACTCCAAAAAAACATCGGTTCCGGTTCCGGTTCTTAGAAAATAAAAAACGGTTCCGGTTCCGGTTCTTAGAATATCAAAAAATCGGTTCTCGGTTCCGGTTCTGGTTCCAAAAAAATGGTCGGTTCCAGCCGGTTCCGGTTCCGATTAACCGGCACATCCCTAATACCTACATTATCAATAAGTCGGGCTATCAGGAGCAGATTTAAGAGGAGGGGGTGGGAGGGAGGCGGCCGCCCCCTCCCATTGGCCAAAAATATTTGGCGAGATAAAGAATGGATATGTAATTTGCGATGATTTTTGGCCGTCAGTAATCATAAATTCTCAAATTTTCCCACCGCTCGCGCCGGAGAATACCTATGAGTACTGATGACATTTGTCTACCTTCTCGGCGACTTGCAAGCCATTTTTCGTTCATGGAATAGGCCCCAAACTATTTTAAGATCAGAAACAGCTATTTCAGCATATATTTTTTCTATTTTCAGGCATAATATTTACAACTTTTTTTACGTTCTGCATCAAAATGCAGAAAGTCAAGCAGTAAATAAAGCCCCCATTCCCCCTAGAGATCCGTGCCTGTCAAAGATTACGCATCTATTTCTCGTTGCGCTCGAGCCGCATTTGACCGCTAAGCAGTGCGACTGCCCACAAATCTGTCGAAAATTTCAAAATTTTTGATAAAAATTATGATGCAAAAGTAACATTAAATAAAAGTAGACATGCAAAACGTCGAAATAACACTCATATGCACTGATGGCAACTTTTTCGAGCTTTGGCCGTTATTGGAATAGCTATGGGTTCGCCACATTACAGAAAATTTAGATCCACCACTGTGATCTATCATTTGTATAGTTTCTAGATTTGACTTCCAGAAATTAGCGTGTTAGATAATCTATAATATACTGGGTAATCACAAATTATGTTTTAGCTATAAGTGGACACTTATTGTTACATTATACTATAGTTATTCAAAATAATCAAAAGTTATATTTGATTATTCACTTGATATTGATTAATTATTTATTGCATTTGGCATTGATTATTATTGTTAGCATTTACTGCCTCGATATATTGTAGGCATTGCAAAATAGGCGTCACCTCAGATGAAGTCGGGCTGCCTTGCTTTAATCTTAGGTTAGCTTACCCGAACTAAACCTAACGTCTGACAAGCGTATTAAATTAAATCAACACGAGAATTCTCGTCAACCTTGGGTTAAACTTACCCAAGTTTTGTCATTCGGGCCTTATACATCAAATTATAAATTATTGCCATAAAAAATTAATTTGTGAATATTTACTATTATAAGTAAATATACTTACCAAAACTATAAAACTAAACATGCTGGCTCGTATAGTGGAGGATCTAGGATTTTCTGACAGGGGTGGCGGATACCCAATTGTTCTAAAAAGTGCAAAGATTGTCCAAAAATTAGTATATTATACTCAAAGTACCGGTTTTTTGCTGTCTTTTGATAGGTAGAAATCTTCTGATGCAAAAAAGTAGGAAGATTTTCGAAATTTTCTAAAAAATTTTTTAAAGAAAAACTCTTAAAATTAATGCAGAAATCGACACAGATCGCCGAAAAAACAATCGAGAAATCATTGTAGAAGTTGCAAAATCTTTGATCTGTACAAAAAATACTCTTCAGACCTAAATTTAAGCGTTTTGGAGCGCTAAGAGAGTTGATAAAACTCCTAAATGAGTACTGACCCGGCGCGAAGCGCCGAAACAAGTTTGAAACACGATAAAAATGGCTAAAATCATCAAAGCAGGCACGGAGCTGGCCGTCCTATTTTGGATGAACAACACCAATTTTTGGAGGGACTAAGCCCAAAAAGGCCAAAAATAGCACAAAATAACGTTTAAAAAGTCCTATTTTTCCGATTTTTTTTTAATTTAGGGGGATTCGAATCCTCCCATTCCCCTAGAGATACGTGCCTGTCAAAGAGTACGCATCTATTTCTCATTGCGCCCGAATATTTTTTGACCACAGGCAGGCGGCTGCCCCCGCCCCCTCTAAATCCGCCAGTGCGTACATATAAAAATATATGCATAAAACATTAAATAAATGCAAAACTAATATAAACATTGTGAAATTTTCATACCTTCGTATGCCGAGTCGACGGCACTTTTTTTACAGTTGAATCAGCAGGTATGGTGACCTATAAATTGCAAAGTATATGAAAATTAACACAGTGGGGAAATTATCTGATAATTTTAATTTGACTATTCAAAAATTAAGTTTTATCCAAAAAGTGGAAAGCTTAATCTTTCTTTATTATCACTATAGTTCTATTATACTTATGCAAAGTAATAGTCAGTTACATTTGATTATTGTTAATTAATAATTGTTTTTGTTCATTATTATTATTATTATTATTGTTATTATTATTATTATTATTATTATTATTATTTTTATTTTCATTTTTATCATTATTATTATTATTATTATTATTATTATTATTATTATTATTATTATTATTATTATTATTATTATTATTATTATTATTATTATCAATATTTATTATTATCATTAATAGTTATTATTATTAATATAATTTTTATTATTTTATTATTATTATCAAATTATTATTACTAATTATTATAATTATATGATTATTAGTTTCAATTATTATTCATTATTATTATTATTATTATTATTATTATTATTATTATTATTATTATTATTATTATTATTATTATTATTATTATTATTATTATTATTATTATTATTATTATTATTATTATTGTATATTATTATTATTATTATTTATTATTATAATTATTATTATTATTATTATATTATTATTAATAATATTTATTATTATATTTTATTATTATCATGTATTATTATTATTATTATTATTATTATTATTTCGATTATTCTAATTCTTATTATTATTATTATTATTATTATTATTATTATTATTATTATTATTATTATTATTATTAATATTTTTATTATTAATATAATTATTATTATTATATTATTATTATCATTATTATTACAATTATTATAATTATATTATTATTATTTCAATTATTCTTATTATTATTATTATTATTATTATTATTATTATTATTATTATTATTATTATTATTATTATTATTATTATATATTATTATTGTTATTATTATTATTATTATTATTATTATTATTATCATTATTATTCTGATTATTATTATTATTATTATTATTATTATTATTATTATTAATTTTCATTATTTTTATTGTTAATTATTACTATTATTATTATTATTATTATTATTATTATTATTATTATACTATTATTATTAGTATTATTATTAATATTATTATTATTATTATTATTAATATTTTTATTATTAATATAATTTTTATTATTTTTTATTATTATCATTATTATTACAATTATTATAATTATTATTATTATTTCAATTATTATTATTATTATTATTATTATTATTATTATTATTATTATTATTATTAATTTTCTATTATTATTAATATTTTTATTATTATTATTATTATTATTATTATTATTTTTATTTTTATTATTAATATTAATATTATTATTATTATTATTATTATGATTATTTATTATTATATTTTATTATAGTCATTACTATTATTATAATAATAAATATTATATTAATATTATTTCTAATGTTATTATTATTATCATCATTATTATTATTTCTATTATTTTTATTATTATTATTACTATTATTATTATTACCTATTATTATTATTATTATTATTATTATTATTATTATTATTATTATTATTATTATTATTAATATTATTATTATTATACTATCATTATTATTATTAATATTATTATTATTATATTTTATTATTATTGATTATCATTATATTATTATTATTTCTATTATTATTATTATTATTATCATTATTATTAATATTATTATTATTATTACTATTATTATTATTATTACTATTACTATTATTATTATTATTATTATTATTATTATTATTATTATTATTATTATTATTATTATTATTATTGTTACTATTAATATTATAATTATTTATATTTTTATCAATATTGTTATTAATATTAATATTATAATTATTTATCACTATTATATTTATTATTGAAGTTACATATTACTGAGACAACCAATTCGAATGTCAATAATCAGTAATATAAGATGTCCATGCTTCCGTATCGTTGTTTCTTTTGAGGAATCAGAAAGGTTGAAAGATTCAAGGCCAAAAAAACATTTTCATCTGAATAGAAAATGTGATCGAAGTTCACAAAAATTTAAACATGCACATTATACGCAAGTGCAGATTCTTACTTTGTCCGGCTCTTGAAACTGTCTCATAGGGAAACGTATTGCTTGTGAAAGCCGCCCTTTTGATTGTTTACCAACAGCCCACCATCCCAACAGTTCCACCGTCCCATCAGCCCCACCAGCATACGTGGTAAGCACCGAAATTCTGGGGGTGCAAGATTTTTCAAAGGTCAAAAAATGGCCTTAAAAATGGTGGTATGGTGAAAAACGCCATGTTTCAACGTTTCTCATCGAGCACTATCCACTGGTATCAAAAATTGCTAAAAAACAAAAAAAAATTTAAAAATTGAATTCTGGGGGGATTATTTTGAGTTCTGAAGTCTGGAGGGGTGTTTTGGTTTCTGGGAGGTGCATACCTTCCCAAACCCCCACACCCAGTTATGCAGACAATGCTAAAGTCATTCATTTTATTTAAACTAATTTTCTTTATCACCTCCCAGTCTTGCTTATGAGTAGTATACCAGTCAAAGTGGATTATGACAATTACACAACAATTACACAATTACACAATTACCTTTGTCATTGCGACCTTTCCGATTTTCGGTATTTCTGCACTAAGTATGCCTTTGGCGTTTCGTGTTTTTAGGGTTCCAGTACCGACGTAAAGCTTCGGCGTCTTAGGCTGCTGCCCATTAGATGAGAAATTCATTTTAGGTAGATAATACCTACATTATCAATAAGTCGGGCTATCAGGAGCAGATTTAAGAAGAGGTGGTTGGGAGGAAGCGGCCGCCCCTCAATTGGCCAAACATATTTGGCGAGATAAAGAATGGATATATATGATTTGCGATGATTTTTGGCCGTCAGTAATCATAATTTCTCAAATTTTCCCGCCGCTCCGCGTTGGATAATACCTACGAGTACTAATGACATTTGTTTACTTTCTTGGCGACTTGCAAGCCATTTTTCGTTCATGGAATAGGTCCCAAACTATTTTAAGATCAGAAAGAGCTATTTCAGCATATATTTTTTCTATTTTCAAGCATAATATTTACAACTTTTTCTACGTTCTGCATCAAAATGCAGAAAGTCAAGCAGTAAATAAAGCCTCCTAAACGCCCTTCCGCCGAGATTTCACAAATTTTCCGGCGCTTCGAGCCGCATTTCCGCTAAAGTCGAAGAAATTTAATGATTTCATTGCGCAAAATTGTCGAAAATTTCAAAATTTT
>JAVLUZ010000359.1:215112-342929 GCA_036768485.1 Mermis nigrescens | reverse complement strand
TGCATATGCTAGGCTTCTACTGTCATACTAAACTAATAACATATTCTGTAATTTATGTAAATACGTACTACTATAATCATTATGTAAACCCTAGCACCTCATGCATATACATATACAGTTTAGATCACCTATACAGAGTCTTCTGGCGTGCCAAGCGATTCAGGTTTTGGGTGTTACAGTAATAAGTGATATGGTTTGCCGAGCGCATTCATCCATTAGGTTTAAAAAATTAGCCAATATCGTAGATGTATATGTACTGTTTAAGTACTCAATTGTTTTGTTTTCCTAAAACCCCTCTGCATTAAATCAAGTGCCTCTTTATTCAAATAATCTTATAAGATAATTACTGTAGCCTGCAGGCTTGACAGTTTTCCTTCCATTTTAGCAGTTTCATAATTTTTTGGAAGTTTTTGACTCCTACGCTTAATCACAGTGTCATAGGCGTAGCCAGGATTTTCGCCAGGGGGGGGAATTCCAAAGAATTTTTTCGTCTAAAAAACGCGTAAAAACGCGCGGGGCCGTTAAATAACGTGTTAGGCTTTGGTTTTTCAGTTTTTCTTGGCTTTTCACATCATCCTGCACGATTTAAGCCATTAAAAAATTAAATTTTCTTAAAAATGTTTTCATGTTTTTGACGGAAAAAATGCTTCTTATGCGCGCGAAGCGCTAATTTTTTGATTTTCCACCAATAAAACGGTAGAAACCGCCAAATAATAGAATAAACCGGCGCGAAGCACCGAATTTTTCGATTTTTCATCGCAAAACAGCATCACGCAACCATATTGCTCACTTTTTGAAAATGTAAAATTTTCCCCAGGGGGGGGGGGGGAGAGAGAAACCCCCCCGTCTTCCCCACTGGCTACGCCAGTGCACAGTGTGTCAGTTTTTTAAGGGGCCCGTGGCAGTTATTTTTTGGGCCGCTTCCATATACTTTGCTTTAGGGGATGGCTGGCAGTTTTTCTCATGAATTGTGGCAGTAAATTTTGACCCGGCAACCACCGTTTTTTTCCACTTTTTGGTCTATTTGTCAACTAAAATTTTGGGGAATGGAAAAAAAATTTTGGGCTTGGTTGGCATTTGTGGAAAATTCTTGTAATGTTAGAATTCGTTTTAGAGAGTTAAAACTTCAAAAATTTGGAGTTTTTGAAGAATATGGTGTGAACCGATTTTGCGCCATTCCAGGTTTTTTCCGCGCCTGAATATCACATCGACTGCTTATTTTCACCCATCTCCTATGGTTCTCCTATCGCGGTTCGCTAGTTCCCAAAATCACACATGACGAAATCAGGCCCGTATCCAGGATTTTGTTTCGTTCAAGGGAGGGGGCACGACCGAAATTTTATTAAATCGCAAGGGGGACTAAAGGATGAATTTTGCTTTGCCGATTTTGCTACCCGAATGCCTTAGATACGGTGAGAATCCAATGGAAACCATCTCATTTTGGGCTGATTGGGTCTGGAGTGGCGCGCTCAAGTGCCACTCAGCGGGGTACGGCCGGGGCAGAGCCCTAGAAAATTTTTTAGAAAGAGCACTTCAATTTTGGATCGTAATGTTAAAATTTTTACAAAAACAGCCGAATCACGGCTGTGAATTCCCCGTAAAAGTGGTCAAAGTTCATCAGCCAATCCATAATCATCGTCAACAAATTGCTGTCATTCTTGCTTCTTGAACAACTCCTTTTCTATATCAAACCTGTGAAGATTAGGAGAAATATAGATGTAAAATACGCTTTAGATTGTATAAAAACTAAAAATTGAGTGTTTAAACCGCGCGTTTGGGACCAAATAGACTGTAATTATAATTTAAAAATTCTGTGAAAATTTTCTGATTTCGAAAATTTGGCTAAACTTTACTTTATGGTATGAACGGAAAACTTGCAGTTGTACGTGGAAAGGAACGATATTGATTGAAATGAGGAGGACATGCAAAAAGAAAGTGCGGAAAAAAATTTTATGAAAAACGGACCAATATTGGTGAAGATAGAGTTACTCAGGATATAGCTACATTAAAGTGAGGTATTTTACAGTTTACCAAAAATGTTCCGAATTTGGGCTGAAAACATATGTATCTGACATTTTCAAGGTCGCTGATCACGAAAAAATAACTTTTATTGCACGGAAAAAAATTTAGTTCGAAAATTTTCAAATTTGAAAAAAAAACAATTTTTTGCATGTTCTTTCTGTCTAGATATGTGAAAATTCAAGTTTCTGCTTAAATGACGCTTAGGCTTAGGCTTAGTTTATCTGAGAAGGTGTTTTCGGCTGCTTAGGTCGAGGTCGCTCCCGCTTAGGTCGAGGTATAGATTAGGGATCGGACGAGGCCTCGGCCTCGGCCTGGCCTCGGTAATCCTCGGTCTTTTTTGAGATCCCTCGGCCTCGGCCGAGGGTCAGGTGAAAAATGACCGAGGACCGAGGGTTTTTTAATTTTGCATTTTTTGAGTGATGCCGAAATAGCACAAATACAGCAAAAAAACGCATGTGCTACAAAAGACCCATTGCCTCAAATGTTATGCCAAGTCAATGCTGTAATATGCCAGCCTATAGACGGCAGAGACAAGACGCATATGCTGATTGAAGGATTGTGTCTCAACAGCCCCACCAGTCCCAACAGCCCCACCAGTCCCAACAGCTCCACCATCCCAACAGCCCCACCAATAATCCCAACAGCCCCACCAATCCCAACAGCCCCACCAATAATCCCAACAGCCCCACCAGTCCCAAGAGCCCCACCAATCCCGAGCCCCACCAATCCCAGCAGTTCCACCGTTCCAGCAGTCCAACCGTTCAACAGTCACACTGTCCCAACCACACATAAGCGTGGGAGGAGGGATGTTTAGAGTTTAGCCCTCTCTCAACCCGAAATTCTGGAAATCCCCCCAAATTATGGTAGACCCCCAGAATTCTATTTTAAGCACATTTCTCGGTCACTTTACCCCTCCAGACCCACAGAATTTGTCCGCTGCCAATGTTGGTTCCAACTGCCCCACTGTTATAATCATAGATGCACAGCACGACCGGTCTGGAGAAGGAGTTTTGAGCCAAAAATGACCTCAAAACTAGTATGAATGTTAAAATAGCGTAAAAACTACTTAATCCACATTTTTTGGCTATTTTAAAGCAGATTAGCGTGAAAGTTTTGATTTTCATTTAATTTTAACGCTTATCTTTCCTTTTTTCACTAGAACGTTTTTCATTTTTTTCTGGCAGTCTAGATTAGGCAATAATGAGCAGGAATCTAATCTTGCAAGATGGCTCGAATGAGGCAAAATCACGGATTGCGCAAAAATGCTGAAGCTTCAATTCTAGCGGGTCTACCAGTTTCTCAGGTAGAGTTATTCTGAAAATGTAAACCTGCACGCTCTTGTATAGTCCTGATGAAATATACGAAGTCGAAAAATAGTCAAAAAATATCTTGATCAAACGGAGCCCGTATAAATTCTATAAATTCTATGTTTCAAAAGTACATTCGTCAAATGCACTTCTCGTATAATAGCGATTGCGTGGGGCTGCTGGGAGTACTGGTGGGGGACGGTGGGGCTGTTGGAATGGTGGGGCTGTTGGGATTGGTGGGGCTGTTGGGATTGGTGGGGCTGTGGGATTATGGTGGGGCTGTTGGGACGGTGGGGCTGTTGGGACGGTGGGGCTGTTGGGACTGGTGGGGCTGTTGAGACATCACCGATTAAAGTAGGTACATTATGTGGGCGTTTTCCGTGTCCATGCATGCAAAACCTACTTAATTTCTTGAGCCCAAGTTGGGCATGGGTAGAAAATTCAAATGCGCATGATGTGAATAAAAGTTGCAGTTTAAATTTATATAATGGTCACAGAAGTGATTGCATTATAAAAAAAGCGTCGCTAACAGATAATTTCATGTTTAAATTTGTTTACAATAAAGAATAAGAAGAATTCGGCACAAATAACATAATGTTACTAAAGAGCTGAATAATGGAATATGCCTAGACCGTATGCGCGATATATTGTGACAATAGGAAATATTAACAGACTCGCTTATTTAACATTTTACGGTTGATTATATTAAATTACATTTACTTTGTGATTCAGTCGCACTTTAGAAGCAATATATTTCTAGGTTTCTAATTCAATTCTTTGCACATATTGCATAACTGCAGTGTTAATTTTCCATTTTATATTAGGGGATTCGGGTACCGGGTAGTAAAATTATTTTATTCCCGGGTACCCGGATATACCAGGTACTACCCGCGTGCACCTCTACTAAGAATCATCTTAAACGGCGCAAAGTGCCAAAAAATTGACATTTTTCTCTTGAAATACAATTTCTGCCATTATAAAGATATGTAGAACACACAAAATAGTGATAGCGAAAACGAGCTGAATGATTAAGACGATTAGCAATTTGTCACTTCTGTGCTTGTCATTTGCATACGTACCATAGTTTCACAAGGTCGAAAGTTCAGGGGTTAAATCCCAAAATTTAGGACCACTTAATTTAGAGTCTAGCCTTTTTGCAGGTCAAATATGAAAAATGGCTAAAACATCCTGTATAACATGTTTTAATGTGAAAAACTGCATTTTTAACAACATTTTATCCCATTCTGACTAGTTTCGTCGCTCTTGAGAGTAAAAAATATAAGAATCCATCGAAAATTTTGGCTTTTCAGATCATTTTAAGTTTATTCTAGGTATTTTATGGGTAAACAAAACAGAAGTGTATTAAACAGCGCGAAGCGCCGAAAAAATTTTAATGTATTCGCTGCTTTTGTACCCAAATCATTGCAGAAAATGTTTGATAGCTCAAAATCGTCTGACAGTGATTCAAGTCTTGTACCCCGAGGTCGGGGTAATACCCCCTCACCCCCATGGGAATGTGTGATACCTACCTTTAAATAAAATTAAAATAATAGCTTGTTAGCTTTGAACTATATTACACTAATCAATCCTATTGCTACTGTACCCACATCACATGGAGCATATGTGCCCTATATTGTTTGTACTCATACTCATATTATATGTATTACAAATCCTCGGTCCCTCGGTCCCTCGGCCCTCGGCCTCGGCCTCGGCCGAGGCAAGGATTTCAAAGTTCCCTCGGCCTCGGCCTCGGCCGAGGAAAAACAAGACCCTCGTCCGATCCCTAGTATAGATGCTTAGGTCAACGTATAGATGCTTAAGTCGATGTATAGATGCTCAGGTCGATGTATAGATGCTTAAGTCGACCTAAGTTGGGTACATGTTATTCTGCATCCCACTGCTTCAAATGGTTGGAACTTTAAGATAATCCAAAAATGCTGTTTGAATCGTATTTAAGTAGAAATCTTTAACTGGATGTAAACAATGCTAAATATAGTGAAATAAAAAAAATTTCTTGAAAATTTCGGCAAAAAATTACAAAAAAATTTTCTTTAATCTTGGATTCCGCACAGTATAACTTAATTTTTTGTAATCTGCGACCTTGAAAATGGCAGGAAAATATTGTTTAGTAAAAATTGAAAACTTTTGAGAAACTGCTGAATTTCCTTAAAGTGGCTCAAAATGGTGAATGTCGAAGTATGATGTTTGAAGTACCGTAACTCTGTGAGTTTTGTATGGATTTGGTTTATTATTTTTTCCGCGTCTTTTAGTGACACAATGTATCGTTTTTGCGCAATTGTATGGCAGTTCTGCCGGAATGGCGCAAAATCGGTTCACACCATATTCTTCAAAAACTCCTAAAATTTTCTGGGTCTCAAACAGTGTTTTTTTGGTAAAAGGTCCGTTTGTACATGTACAAAGATGGTCCCTAAAAGTCTTTGTACATTTCGTACACACAAATTTTTTGGTGCTATAATATGGTACAATAGCGATTTTAGTGTGGCAAAAACAGAGTTGTTCGACCCTTGGTGACGTATTTTAGCAATTTCTAGGTTTCTGAGGGCAAAAATCAGTAATAATCGTCTCAAAACGGCGCGAAGCGCCAAAAAATTTGGCATTTTTCCTTTCAGAATGCAATTTCTGAAATTATAAAGATATATAGAACACACAATTGCTCATTTTGGCGTGCAGCGCCGGGAATTTTGCGAATTTCGAACTTTTTTTGCAGTTTTTGTCTTCCAAAAAATCTTTGTCTATGAACAAAGACGGTCCCTAAAAGTCTTTGTACATCGCGGAAAATCTTTGCCGAATACAAAAAAAACCGTGGTCTCAAAGAGCAATAATCACTAAGAATCGGCTTAAAACGGCGCGAAACGCCGAAAAATCTGACCTTTTTACTTTTGAAATGCAATTTCAGCAATTATAAAGGTATATAGAACACACAGTTACTCATTTCGGCGCGGAGCGGCGAAAATTCCTCGGAATTTAAAATTTTTTTTTACAATTTTTGCCTTCCCAAAAATCTTTGTACATGTACAAAGACGGTCCCGAAAAGTCTTTGTACATCGGGAAAAATCTTTACGGAATACAAAAAAATCGTGGTCGATATAATGCCCTGATTCCAACAAGATTCA
Source organism: Mermis nigrescens (assembly GCA_036768485.1). Lineage (NCBI taxonomy): Eukaryota > Metazoa > Nematoda > Enoplea > Mermithida > Mermithidae > Mermis > Mermis nigrescens. Next base: position 336,466 of record JAVLUZ010000359.1, on the reverse strand, counting down.
AAAATTTAAATTTAAATTCATACATTTTAACAAAAATAATAAACCTAGTGCAAATAGTTTGAATTTTCGAAATCAGGGCATCGAAAAGAAAGAAACTTTTTTGAACCTCTGTACCATGTAAAATGTATAAGTGCCTAAAACTCATTATCATAGGCATAATATGACTGCCATTCTTGCTTCAGGTTTGAATCTCATGTTCTGCATAAAACTTGTAAAAATCGGAGGCATACTTAGATGCAAAATATGCTTTAGGTGTTTAAAGATTGAATGTGGATTGGTTTAAGCGCGTGTTTGTGACTAGACGAATTGTACTTACTATTGTTAATTTGGGCTTTGCGACTTTTTGCTAAAAAACGATAGGATTGAGTAAAGACTACAATTGTTCTTCAATTTCACTTTTGGAAGGGTACATGCTCTCCTATCCCCCGAGAAATAATCAACTTTAATTTCTTGGCTCTTGTTATTGCTGAGCTCTCCGATAATTTATTTCATTCAAGTTTGCCTATTGTGTGATTTTATCCCGAAACTACTACTGTTTTCGTTTATTTAAGGTTTATATCTTGTATTGCGGTTACAAGGATTTATTTCATGATATGGCGGGTGGTTCAATTTTTGCAACTGACGATCAGGTCATTCTTGGAGATACGTACGTTGTGAGACGTATTGACAATAGCTTTCGTAAGTCTACTTACCACCAGATGATCCTCTTTGATGAAACACGCTGGATGTCTTGTCCCTCCCACCTAAAACTGTCCAGCATGTTTTGCCATAATTTCGCTGATTCTTGATATTTTCAATGATTTTTTGTACATAGTCAGAAGGTTCTAAACTAAGTTGTCTAACAAGGTGTGGTCGCTTTTGCTTATTCAAGTTTTGAAATGCAGGATTTTTGTGAACATTTTTAGTATGTGATATCTTTATAAAATGAAAGTATTTTGCGACCAGTCTAATGCATAGCCCATGATTTAAGACTCTCAAGCAGTGAAATATAACGATTTTAGAGTAACGATTGCTTGTGTTTTTTAAAGAATTCATTGAGTATGTGTTGTGTATCCTGTGTCGTTGTCTCTTCGCGAATTCTGTCAATAGTCCTTAAGATTGAATACGTTTATCAAGAAATTAGATTGCAAAACGTGCGTGATAAAAATGCTTGCTGGTACTAAATATTATTACCGTCTGAGCACAGCACTAACGGCTAACGAACCTTCTACTAACGAGCGGATTATTCGAACTATTATTATGGAACGCGAATGAATACAAAGCAAATCTATGTTATCTAAGATTTACATGAATAACCCGGCGTCAGTGAACGCGCACATTCACTAACTAAACACTATTAGGATAATTATGCTAAATATGAACATGGAGCATGCAGGTGAATAACAGCGCACATGTTATACTGGTTTGTGTGTATTAATAGAGTGTATTAATAGAAAAAACAATTCCCATCAAATATGCTTATGCCAGTTATGGATGAATCGTAATCAAAATTCAGAGCGATATCCTTTTCGAATTACAAAAAGGCCAGCTTTATAAAAATCAGGTAGTTTGGCCATATTTAGGGAGGGGGAGTATCAGTCGGTTTTGAGAAAACGAAAGGTTATGCTAGACAATTTTTGAGTTTACTGCCGAAATAGTCGACGATTCTACCGGAAGACGGTAAAAGGGTCGAAATTCTCCGGCGCTTCGCGCAACATTGATAATTTTTTATGTTAAGTCGCTAGAAACCCTTAAATTGGCTAAACTTCCTAAATAAGGATTAGAAACCTAGTTAACAGCACATAACGTGCTACTGTAACTATAGTAGAAACATAAAAATTTTTATATACAGAATTACATAAATTGATTTTTGGGGACCATTTTTATATTATTACAAAGAGACCTTATGCAAAAACCAGTGACCATAATTGACTATATGACTATTACTGAATTTCAACCCTTCCGTTCACCTCTACCATGCCCATGTATGTTGCATATATAAGGGTTTGGTATCCCTACTTCTGAAATTTTGATTTGGTACCTAGCTAATTACATTGAATATTTTATAATTTCGTGCATATCGAACTTATGTTGACACTAATATTCTGGAAACAATAAATATGTATGTTTCATTAAGTAAGCATATAATGAATCATATATGCATCTAGGGGGAAGGAGGGGTATTACCTGCGCTGAAGGGTCAGACGGACAGGTACTGTCCTCGCCGAATTGATATATTTCTATTTTTTAGTGCTGCAAGCGATATAATGCAGTCAGAATGAAGTACACTCTCTGAAAAATGTGGTATTACCACACAGAGGCGTTTTATAATTTTGACCATCTTCATTGTTTGCCGAGAAAAAAAGGCGTGTAAAATGAATTTACTTGTCTGTATTTCTTAGATTTCAACCCCCGCTGCTGACCCTGACTTTGTGCATCTATGATCATGATATACCGTGCCGTAGGTGCGCTAGGTTAAACTTTTAGGGTAGGGTGAAAATCAAAAACTTGTAGATAGCTAAGTGCCTTGTCAAAAGTATACTACGGGGGGACGGGAGTATTACCATAGGTGGGCAGCACCAAAATTCTGGGGAGGAGGGGGTGCAAGACTTTTCTCAAAGGTCAAAAAATGGTCTTAAAAGTGGTGGTATGGCGCTAAATGTACGATATTACCACAAAAACAAGTTTTATAGGCTATTTTTAATCATTTCCGTCGTTTAAACGGCAAAAAATTGTGAACTTTAATTAACTGCTCTAGATTTCTGGGATTCACCCCTCCCCTGCCTAGCCTGTCCTTGTGCACCTACGAGTATGCTATATAGGTAATTTTATGAGCCCGAAAATTCTATAAAGCAATGTTTTTTCGGTCAAAATGGTTATATAGCTATCAGTTTTTTAAAGCTCAGGGGGAGTAATACCCCCTCCTGCCCATGTATGTACCGCCGTGCTAGAGCATACAAATCTCAGCTATGTTTTATGCAGGACGGAGGATCGACTGTTCCCCTTTCCTTACCGCTTGAAAAGTTGGACTAGAAACAGTGTTTTTTTGTACTAGGTCCGTTTGTACATGTACAAAGATGGTCCCTAAAAGTCTTTGTACATTTTGTACTCACAAATTTTGGCTACTATAATATGGTGCAGTAGCGATTTAAGTAAGGTAAAAACAGAGTTGTTCAACCTTTGGCAGCATATTTTGGCTAATTTATGGGTTTCTGAGAACAAAGATCACTAATAGTCGTCTCAAAACGGCGCGAAGCGACGAAAAATTTGACATTTATCCTTTCAAAATGCAATTTCTGACATTATAAAGATATATAAAATACACAATTACTCATTTCGGCGCGAAACGCCGAAAATTTTTGCGAATTTCAATCCTTTTTTTCAATTTTTATCTTCCCAAAAATTTTTGTACGTGTATATGCAAAGCCGGTCCCAAAAGTCTTTGTACATCAGGGAAAATCTTTGCCGAATACAAAAAAACCGCGACTGGAAATATGAAAAATAGCATCTTTTATTAGAAGGCGTTTGAATTTATGCTCCTTGTATGAAATGCTACTTATCTGCATTTAATTCTTAGATGCGGCAAGTACTTTCTACTTTTAAAACTGAAAGAGCCAATTTTTAAATTGATTTAAATAAGTCAAATGTTGTTGTTAAAAAATGGGATATACGTACTCTGGATCTGTAGTTAAAAACTGTATTTAGAACATGAAATGAATGATTTTTATTGAGATATGCAGGTATCTAAAATCTGGCGCTCTGCGTTTTTCTGTTAATACGAAAACTGGAGAAGACAACTGGACTCCATAAAATTTGGTCGTATATTTGATCTCTGGTTAGTAGCTAGAGAGTATTAAGATACATGAAGCAATGCAGTTTATTTTGAGAAAGTATGCAATTATCGAAATATAAAAAAATTTACTTGAGGTCCATCTTTGAAATCCATTGCAGATATGGACCTCTTTGCAAGCTCGTCATGAAAGCTCTTTACGATTATCGGGAATAGCTGAACACAATTTGCTTACTATAGTCTGTTCCATTCCATCCACTCCAATGGCTTGTTTTATCTAAATTCTTATTGCTGTATTAGTTTTTCACTGCACAGAGGGCGTCCTCAGTTACGCTCTCGTAGCAGCTGGTTGCTTTAAACTCTCCCTATTGATGTTAGAAGTGTTTTGCTTAATATGTGATACATCTAACAAACTGCCGAAACAACCTAAGCCGTGAGGAATTCTGCTACAGTAATAAGCCTCAAAGTATAAATGGGCCGTTTGGAATGGAGCAGACTATAGGAAGTTTAAATTTGCAGCATTATATGATAATAAGTGGATCAATCAATTCGGATTATATAGATTCAGTAATCAACACGCTGTCGAGAGTTTTGTCTTCAACCTCATCGTACCATCACCTTAAATGGACATGTAAGGCTACCAAACTGGTTTCATTAGTAGATTTCTTCCTGCTCTCACTAAGTGACTATGTTAGGGTGCAACTTTCTACCAGACCACCCAAATTATAATTGCATGGCTCATGGCTCAGCCTAAGCAAAGTGTTCCTGTTTTTGTGCTCAATGTGCTCATTAAAGTAGAAATTTTGATTCATTCCAAATTTGACGACGTTAGATACTGGACCTATTGCAGATCCAGCTGAGATTATAGAAAAACGGCTAAACGAGCAAGAGAACAATAGAATGGAATACTACGTGCATTATGAATCGAGTAAGCGTATCATCATGTACCTGGGTATAACTTTGTAGGCGTCATTCAAGTGGAAAGAAATATACGATCTCATTTCACTCACCATGTATATATTAATTAGTGTTTAGTAATTGCTAGTTGTGATTGAGGTATTAAATAAATAGAAAATTAACTTATATCATAAAAGATAATTATAGCTGTTATTTCAGTACAAGTTAGAAAAGTATTCAATTGTAATGCCCTTATACCATACATGTAAATGCTCGAAATCGGGGGAGGGGGTCCGCGGCCATTTTTAGGGAGGGGGAATGAATGACCCCCAATTTTTAGCCAAAAAACGCCTTAAAACGGCAAAGAAATTCATTTTTTTCCAAAAATTAGGGGGGGGTCAAAATTTTTCTGGCTTCGGGGTAATAGTATGGAGGGGACGTCCGACATTGGGTGGGGAGGTCCTCCCTATCTTTTCATGTATGCCTTAAACGCAAGTGATGTTTTATAAATTGTGATCCTTTTTAGCAACTTTTCGCGCACTATACAATTTTTAGGCGGGGTACGATAGGAAGGCCATCCCCTCTTGTTCGCTAAAAGTTTTTGAATGGCAGGATAATGCACGGAAAAATGAAAAATTGCATGCCTTTGTTAGCAAATCACCAAATTTTCGAACGCGTCGCGCCGTACTTGATGTATTTTCCATAATCTTACCTCAATCGCGATCAAAAAATGACACTTTTTACAGGCTTTTTATATGCAAAGAAGAAAATTTTTGATTAACTTCGAATTTTATGATCCCAATGCTTAAAGCGTGTTGAAAAACGTCGGAAAGTGCGGTTTTCGCTGGTCATCCCGACGAAGTTTCCGAGTTGTAAATCAATTTATGTTGAGTTTGCTCCCTCCTTTTGGCCAATCCTGAATGCGGGTCGGTCTGCTTGCATTCGTCCACGAGCTTTACCTTGAGGGGGGAAGGGGGTCAAAAATTCAGAAAATTAAAAAAAGGAAAAATTAGTCATGTGTTTTAACTAGTCAAAATTGGGAAACTGTTCAATGCCTGTATATATAAGCCTCAGAACTAAAATTACGATTTATTAATTTGAGTGAATCGCCGCATGGATGAATGGGTGACTGTGGACCGTATCGACCTTAAAACTAGACAACATCCCAACGAGAATAAGGCAGTGGTTACAGCAGAGACTCCAGAGGACGAAAATCGTAAATTGACCAGACATCAAAAAAGGAAACATGATGAAATTAATCACGTTCAGCAGGTTGATTATGTTATTATGTGATTAAGGAACATTGAGGTAAATTCGGTTCGCAGCCTGAGCATGTCCATGAATAAAATGATGCTGAAAAATATTTGCTAAGCCGAAAATGTCACCAAATTCTTGGGCGATAGCGACATTTTACGATTGATTGTACTTTTGTTCAATTTATTTATTTTTAAGCCCAGGGGCCGGTTGCACCAAATCTAGAAGTTCAGTGGTTCAGAAGTTCAGAGGCTCAGAAGTCGGTTCATCAGAAGTCTACAATTTTTCGGTTGCACAAAATCTAGAAGTTCAGAGGTTCAGAAGTTCAGTGGTTCAGAAGTCGGTTCAGAAGTTCAGAAGTATTCGATTGCACCAACGACTTCTAGAAAGGTCGGTTCAGAAGTCATTTCTAGTGGTTCAGAAGTCGTTTCTCGAAATTCAGTAGTCCATAAGCCGCTTCTAGAAGTCCAAATGTTCATTGGTATAGCGATATTTTAGTGTTGCCAAACAAATCATTAATCATTATGTGCATAACGGAAACACATTGTTCACTAACATAGCAGTCATCATGCATTACTTTCTGAATCACTGCCAAAAATATCTTTCTGATTCACAGTTTTGCCTCATTCACAACTATTTGACCGTCAGCTCATTGTCCAGCAAAAAAATTTTATCATTTTAGCAAATTTTTGCTAAGCGTCAAAAATGACTATTTTGAATGAGCCTCAAAATTGTATTATTTACTTTACTTTGTTAGATTATCTTCCTCATCACTTTCGCTAGTAATCATAGCTAATTTACTTAAAATTACTGAAATCGGCGAACGAAACTGCTATCTATGGATCGTTGTCGACTACTAGAAACTTGTACGCTAAAGGACTCCTGAACTTCTGAACCTCTGAACTAGATTTCTGGTGCAACCGGAATTTCTCTATGAGTCGAAAAACGACTTCTGTAGAAGTCCGTGGATCTTTCTCTGGGTTCAGAAGTGTATGCCTTGGTGTGCAACCCAATTATTTCAGACTTCAAATCTTCTGAACTCATAGAAAGGTTCAGAAGTGTACGCGTTGGTGCAACGAAATTTTTCGACTTCTGAACTTCTGAACCAAGGGGCCAGTTGCACGATCGACTTATGGACCGTTCTATTGGTTCAGAAGTTCAGAAGTCGAAAAATTGCGTTGCACGGAAGCGTACAGTTCTAAACCTTTCTGTGGGTTTAGAAGTTAATAAGTCTAGAATAAATGGGTTGCACCAAAGTTACACAAAAAATCTAAAAGTTTCCCTATTGTACAAGTTTCTAGGAGTCGACAACGATCTATACATAACATTTAGTCTTTTTTCATACCCGGTTTCACTAAATTTCAGTCAATTAGCTATGAATACTAGCAAAAATAATTAGGAAGATAAGCTAACAAAGTAAAAAAGTAATGTAATTTTTAGGTTTATTCAAGACACGTTTAGCAAAATGTTCCTAATATGATTAAATTTTTCGTAAAATAGCTAGAAAATCTTTTCTGCTTAACAAAGTGCTAATGATCAAATAGTTGTGAGGCAAGACTACGAATTAGAAAGATATATGTGACAGTGATTCAGAAAATAATGCATGACGACCGCTATATTACTAAACATCGTGCTTCCGTTATGCACTTAATGATAATTGATTTGTGTTGGCAACAATAAAATATCGTTCCGCCAATGAACACTTGGACTTCTAGAAGCGACTCCTCAAATTCTGAACTTCTAGAAGCGACATCTGAACCACTAGAAAGGACTTCTGAACCGACCTTTCTATAAGTCGCTGATGCAATCGAACCCTTCTCAACTTTTGAAGCGACTTCTGCACCTCTGAACTTCTGAACCACTGAATTACTATATTTGGTGCAAGGGCCGGTTGCATTAAATCTAGAAATTCAGTGGTTCAGAAGTTCAGAAGTCGGTTCAGAAGTCTACCATTTTTGAGTTGCACCAAGTAGAAGTTCAGAAGTTCAGTGGTTCAGAAATCGGTTCAGAAGTTCAGAAGTATTCGGTTGTACCAAAGACTTCTAGAAAGGTCGCTTCAGAAGTCATTTCAAGTAATTCAGAAATCGCTTCTAGAAGTTCAGAAGTTGCTTCTAGAAGTCCATATGTTCATTGGTGTAGCGATATTTTATTGTTGCCAACACAAATAAATAATTATTTTGTTCGTAATGGATACATGATGTTTGGTAATATAGGTACTTACGTATCAGTCGTACATTAATTTCTGGCAATGTGTCAAAAATACGTTTCTGATTCTAGGTTTTGCCTCACTTACTCTTTACCATTTGATAGTTGGCACTTTGTTCTGCAGGAAAAATCTTCTAGATATTTTGAAGAAAACTAAATTACAACTTTTTAAGCGTAAAAAATGACAATTATGATAAATCCTCAAAACTGTATTGCTTTTACTCTGTTGGCTTATCTTGTTTATCATTGCTGCCCATAATCATAGCCAGTGTTGTTTTTGTAAGAGGCGAAGATTTTGAGGCTCGTACAAAGATTTTCGGAGCCGTCTTTGTACAATGTACAAAGACTTTTTGTGGAAAAGTAATAGTAATTTCAATGCTTTTTTGAGTATTTTTTTAACAAAATTTCGAAAAATTTTTGGCGCGCGCCGAATGTCGTAATTACGATCTATTTAGCTTCAAGCGCGGGCATTAAACATTCCAAAATCTATCTTTGTATAATTTCAAGCATCTTGGTACATACTTAATCATCTTTTACATCTATCTCGAATGTTTTATATAGATTTCATGCAAAAAATAAGAACTACATATTGGACAACTTTACACTGTTTTCTGCCCTTTGACGAAAACATTGACTTTTTTATCTTTGTGTTGCATTGAATGTGTAACAAGAGTTATTTTAGCCTTCTGATTCGAGTTTTATGTATAAATTCAACTGAAAACGCAAAAAATTTCTATATAATTAGCTGAATTTAGGACAAAGCAATACTTTTTGTGAAGCGTGCGGGTTGTGGATAACAGACTAGTAATATGTAAAAACGTGCATGTTCAGTAGTATACCTATATATGTATTATTGTACGAAAAATTTTCGCTCGTGCAAAAACTTTTACGGAGATCTTTGTACACGTACAAAGAGCTTGTACAAGAATCACAGTGAATATAGCTAATTTATTGAAAATTACTGAAATTTGTGAATGAAAAACAACATAATTGCTATCTCTGGGTCGCTGTCGACTCATAGAAAACTGCACACTAAGGATTTCTGAACCTCTGAACTTCTGGATTTTTTTTTTGGTGAAACTGGAATGTTCCTATGAGTCGCAAAACGACTTTTCAGAAGTCAGTGGACCATTGGGTCCAGAATTGTATATACATCTTGGTGCAACTCAATTATTTTAGACATCTGAACTTCTGAAGCCACAGAAAGGTTCAGAAGTGCACGCGTTAGTGCAACGGAATTTTTCGACACCCAATATCACGCAAATGTCCTAGACACCCCAGTTTTCTAAACGTTTTGTCTTTTCAAGTTGCAACCTACTTTTTCAAGTTCAAATTTAATTATATTAAAACTGACTTGCCCACCTTTATGTTCGGAAGTCGAATCTTTCAAATACGAACCTAAAATTTTTATTAAAATCATTAAGTGCATACTAGGCAGACATACATAAGTTTGAACTTGGGTTAGTCTGACTTATTAGGCGATTTGGCAAAAGTTTTGGAATTTTCACTCTTTTAAGCGCAGTTTCGTAGCCTTTTCGTGGAAAAATTCTTTTAAGCTAAATTTTGCAGCTTTTTGAAGATAAACAATACAGGAAATTATATCTGGAGGGGAGCGCTGGAAATTTCCGCCTTTTTATTTGTTTAAGGTAAATTTCGTATGTACCTTCCTTAAAATAAGAAATACTGAAGATTTTATCTAGAAAAAGGTAAAATGCGTACCCAGGCCCGTATCCAGGGGGGCGGGGGGGGGCCTGCCCCCCCGAAATGGGAAAAGAATTTTTTGTTTTTCCCAAGGGTCCTCTAAAGGGAAAAATGAAAAATTGGCGAAGTTGGTCTGAAACACCGCCAAAACAGGTTTTTAGCGTACTTTTGAGCTAGAAAACACAAAATTTTTCAGAGCGCTTCGCGCCGGATTTGTTGTTTATGTAAGGTTTTGTCTTCTAAACCGCTGAAAATCGCTCAAATTTGAGTGAGACATGGAAAGTATGTCAATTTTTTTCTAACGTTTTGCGCCGGATAAATTTGAGTTATGACACGGGAACAGGCCTGTATCCAGGGCGGGGGAGCCTGCCCCCCGAAATGGGGAAAAATTTTTTGTTTCTCTCAAGGGTCCCCCGAAGGGAAAAATGAAAAATTGGCGAAGTGCGTCTGCCTAAACAGGTTTTTAGCGTACTTTTGAGCTAGTAAACTCCAAAATTTTCCGGCGATTCGCGCCGGATTTATTGTTTACGTATAGTTTTGATTCTGAACCGCTAAAAATCGTCAAATTAGAATTAGATAAAGAGAGCATGTCAATTTTTTTCTAGCGCTCTGCGCCGGATTCATTGTTTAGTTATAGTTTTTGCCTTCTAGCTCACTCAAAACAGCTCAAATTTGAGTTATGACATGGGAAACATGAAATTTGTCTGGCGCTTCGCGCCGTATCTATTGTTTATATATGTTTTTTTGTCTTCTAGTCCGCTCAAAACCGCTCAAATTTGAGGTTGATATGCAGAGCATGTCAATTTTGCGGCGCTTCGCGCGGAGTATTAATTATCCGTATTGTTTTTCTCTGTAAAGCACAATTATTAAGTACAAAGGCAAGAGATAAGAAATAATTCGCCGATTAGGTGATGAGAAATCAGCTTAAATGATAAATTTGCTGTATATCAAAATGGAATAAAGTGAAAATTTTTTGATTTTTTTGTTGAAAATTTTCTTCACCGTTGTATAGAGCTCGCCGAGATACGCTCAAAACTGTCTTTATTTTTGCCTATCTCCTAATGGTTCTCGAGATATCTGGTCTCAAAAATTTTCGGCCCCCTCCCCGAAATAAAATCCTGGATACGGGCCTGTGCGTACCTATTAAATGCTGATTTTGATTAAATTATTGGCGCAAAGCGGCGCCGTAAGGTTGAATATAACGTTGGGGAACGTCACAGCGTTTTAGCTGAAAATTCCGAAAAAAATTGGGAAGGGGACTTCACCTCTATCCCCTCGATACGAGTCTTATTCGGGGGGGGGGGGTGGGTGAAATTTCAAAGTGCCGTTTCTGGGCCCAAAAATGGTGGGTGCGCGTCATACATGGGTAAGGTAGACATGGCCAGATGGGGTGAATTTCAGGAATAGCCATTTAGTAAATTGTGGTAATTTTTTTCACAGGGTCCGCTTGTACAAGTACAAAGACGTTCCCCATATGTTTATTCTGCATATGTAGATTTTAGAGTAATATAAAACAATACAACACGCTATGAGCGGTGAACTGGGTTTTTTGTTGCTTATTAGTGAAGTTTAGCCAATCATCGTAGGTGCGCAAGGTCGAGCTTTTTAGGGGGGGGGGTGAAAACCAAAAATCGGTAGATAGCTGTGTTTTGTAAAAAACAGTTCTATCATGCATGCACACAGGGGGTGAGGAGGGTATTATTACCCCCTGAAGGGTCAGCCGGACAGGTACTGTCCGGCGATTTTTAGCTGATGGAACGTTTTTTGCTTCATTTTTGAGGTCAAAAGCAGTAATAACGTCAAAAATTTTCCCGACGCTTCGCGCTAGATGATTACTGTTAAGTACTTTTTCAAAAATCGCCCAAAACTGATGAATGTTTGCATTTTTCAGTGTTAAAAGTGATATAATGCAGTCAAAATGGACTAAAAATGCTTTTAAAATGCGATATTACCACGAAAAAACCTGTTATAGGCTATTTTGACCATTTTGATCGTTAAACCAGCAAAAAATCGTGAACTTTAAATTGACTGTTTTGGATTTTTGGGATTTTTACGCCCCCTGCCGACCCTGACCTTGTGCACCTATGGGTTCTATAGGGAAAAAACGATGGTATCGCTTTGAAACAATCGTTTCTGAGCATTTTCAGCAAATAAATAGCATTTTTGTACTGACAAACATAGCTGTATAGCCTTTTTGGACTAAAAATAGCGACTTCAGCTCTTCTTGGAGTCGATAACATAGCTGTATACGTATTCTTTTAAAAGTCAAAAAGACAACTGTATAACATTTCTGAGCTCAAAAAGACTTTATAGCTATATAGCTAATTTTCTGAGCCCAAAAAGGTTATATAGGAATGGTTTTTGGCCAAAATTGCTGTATAGCTATCAGTTTTTCAAAGCTCAAGGGGAGTAATACCCTCCTCACCCCTATGCTCTTGTGTGCCAATCATGAGTTCCTAGCAATGAAAAAATTCAAAAATTTATCTATAAGTCGCAAAGCGCCGGAAAACTGATATTTTTACCGTTGTAAAATAGAATTTTTGGTCATTTTGTTGCAGTAATCTCAAAAATTGCATTGCAGTACCTTTCGTTTTCTCAAAATCGCCTGACAGTACCTGATGTTCCAAAACATTAGGTAGGGACCCCTCTCTCATCCCTTTCCAAAGCCCATGTCTTCTATCTTTCTAGAGCACAAAAAAATTAAAAAATTTAAAACAATAAAAAAGTCGAACGAATTGAACAAAATATGTCAAAACACGAGTATATGGCGCGAAGCACTGGAATTTCGACACTTTTCAGCAGATAGATAGCTAAAAACGCTTGAAAAGCGCCTTTTCTACAAATTTTTAAGACACTTTTAGAAACTTTCGAAAAATCGCGAATTCTGACGGGGTTACAAAATTTCTGAGGGGGGGGGGTGAAAATTGTTCTGGGGGGGACTTCAACCCGCAAGAATGTATGGTCGTTCATACATGCGTACGGTCAAAAGTTGTGGGAGAGGGTTAACCGAGTTTCCTTGGGGGGATGATTAATTTTTATGGCTGATTATGGCGCTAAAATAAAAAGTTTATGTTGTTTTCTAGATATTTTTGTCGTTCTTTATCCCCCATCACAACCCGTACAAATGCTTTAATTCGTTTTATTTTATTCTTCTTGAACATTCGTGATTAAGTTTGCACAAATAATGATAAGAACGATTGAATAACTTTGACTATCAAATATTGACAGAATAATGGACAAAAAGTGTATGAATGAATGAATGGACTGAGTACTACTCGAAAAATACTTCAGATCATACTGCTGGGCATCGTTTGGCGCTCGTTCATACTTCAAACAATAGGTTTTGGTCCGCAAATGGCCTGGGGGTATGCCTTTCAAATGTTGTGGTAAGGGGATCCTATCGTCTGTATGTATATAGATAATCTTAGCTGTTGCTTTCGCGTCTTATTTCATGCTTTTTTTAATCTTTATGTTAAATTTTATTTAAGACTTATGCCGACATGGACCCTACAACGGCAGCACTTGAAAAGGAACACGAAGCAGTATGATGAAATTCTTAGTCATAAACTTATGAGTCAAATTTTTTCCCGAAAATTTTTTTATCTTTGTTAATCAACAAGGGAAGTTTTCGAGATACATAAAACTGCATCGTGTGTGTTATTTTTAACATAATAATTACTAATTCCCGAAAATAAGTCGAGTTGGTCCGAGATCTCAATTGAGATTCAGCTTTAATTCCGGAGATTCTTTCTCCTCAATTAGAAAGTATTTGCGATTTTTTTATGTGTTATAATTTTGAAGAGCACAGCATGGGGAATTCTGAGGGTGGGTGTAATTTCAAAGTGCCTTTTTTGGGCCCAAAATGGTGGGTACGCGTCAAAAGTATCGTTTTTCGGTGTTTATGACGATGCTCTATCTTTCTTGAGCATAAAAACATAAACAAATTTTGAAAAATCAAAGAGTCTGACATATTGAAAAAAATATAATTAAAATATGAGTACATATATGGCGCGAAGCGCAGAAAATTTGACTTTTTGAGCAAATACTCGTAGATAGCTAAAAACGCTTAAAAAGCACCTTTGCTACGAATTTCTTGGAAATTTCTGGAAACTGGAAAAATCGTGAATTTAGGAGGGAGGGTGCGAAAAAATTCCTTGGAGGGACCAAAATTTTTCCGGGGGGGTGAGTTAAATCTTCCCAAATCATAGTCGCACAAGGTCAGGGTCGGCATGGGGTGAAATCTTGAAAAGTCCAACACAGTTAATTTAGCGTTCACGATTTTTTTGCTGTTTCAATTATCAGAATGGTCAAAATAGCCTATAAAGGGTTTTTTCGTGATAATGTCGCATTTTTAAAGCATTTTTAGTCTATTTTGATCGCATTATATCATTTTTAACTAAAAAGCGCATGGGCGCTTTCTGAGTAAAAATTTCAGAAGAACACTAATCCAGCGCGAAGCGTCAGGAAAATTTTGACATTTTTACCGCTTTTTACCTCAAAAATGATGCAAAAAAACGTTTGATCAGCTCAAAATCGCCGGACAGTACCTGTCCGTCTGACCCTTCGTTACTCATTTCGAGAAAAGTTTTAAAAGCAAAGGCCCTCCTCAACCCCTTCCCGCCATAATTTCTAAAAAAGTCCATCCCGTTCTGCTAGGCTTTTGACCCGCCCTGCAAAAAGTCCGCAAGGGCCTGCGGGGCGGAGCAGGCCGACTCGCCCTCGCAGGACTCTGTCTATTACCATCTTAAAAAGTGACGAGTCAACTTTATCCGTGAAACTTGGTAAAATTTTCCTATAAAACTATCGGAGTTGATGAGGTCTTACAGTCGAATATAGGAGAGATGTCCAACCTTGACCGTGAATATTCTAACACTTCTTGTCATATGTGCGCAAAGTCAAACTTACAGGGGGTGGGTGGAAACCAAAAATTGGTAGATAGCCAAGTGCGTCGTATAACGATTTTATAGCCTTTTTGGCTCTCAGACAAGAAGCTATATAGTCTTTTGGGCTCAGAAAACTAGCTATACAGCCTTTTTTGACTCACAAAATAGCTTTATAGTTTTTTTGAACTAAAAATATCTATTTAGCCCTTTTTAGAGTAGAGAAAATAGCTATATATCCTTTTGAAACTCAGAAAAGGCAACTATACAGCATTTATGAGCTCACACGGTATGTTTCTGAGTCCAAAAAAGACTATATTAGCTAGTTTCCTGAGCCCAAATAGGCTCATATAGTCTATTCTCTTAGCCCAAAAAGGCCATATTGCTATGTTTTTTTCGGCCAAAATGGTTGTATAGCTATCAGCTTTTCAGAGCTTCGGGGAACTTATTCCTTCCTCGCCCTATGCTCTTGTATGCTTATTGTTCATAAGAAAATGTCAGACTCATGCTCATATACATGTAACGGCTCGAAATTTCGGATAGGGGCCCCGGCCATTTAAGTGGAGGGGTAAATGACCTCCAATTTTTGGCCGAAAACGGCCATTAAACACAAAAGAACGGCCAAAAAAATTCAAGTTTTTCCGCAAATCGGGATGGGGGTCAGAAGAACTGTATGGCTTTGGGGGATGGGGACAACCTACTTTTGGATCCCCATCCGCCCTGCTACACGTATGCCCGTGCTTATTATTTACTCTTTATTGCTTTCATTCATTCACATCTGTACAAAAATGTTTCGGCACGTTAGAAGTGAGATTTAAGCTCAAATTTCGACGTACAAAAATTCGTTTTTGTTCGGCTAGGCTCTAGCACCGTTCGTTCTATTATGTACGTTGCACGCAGTGATTTTAAGATAACGAAAGTGAAGTACATCGATAGAGTTCAGTTCGGAAAGTATGAAATCGATACTTGGTATTTTTCACCATATCCCGACGAATACGGTCGGCAGCCAAAATTATGGGCGTGCGAATATTGCATGAAATATATGAAATGGGAGCGAACTTACCGTTATCATTTGGTAAGGAGCTGTATGAGTGAGAGGCTGGCATGCACAGCATAAGAATTAGGGGATTTTTAAGTCCGTTTTTGGACCCAAAAATGGTTGACACGCGTCATAAACACAATTTTTTGACGTTTCTGACGATGCTCTATTTTTAGAGCGTAAAAGCAAAAAAGTTCCGGAAAGAATCAAAAAAGTCGAACAAATTGAATAAAATATAGTCAAAGTATGAGTATGTGGCGTGAAGCGCCGAAAATTTGACACTTTCGAGCAGATAGATAGCTAAAACGCTTAAAAAGGCACTTTTTCTACGAATTTTTAGGAAATTTTTGGAAACTTTTTGGAAAATTGAGAATTGGGGGGGTTTAAATGTTTCTGGGAGGGGTGGAACCTCCTCAAACCCCCAAAGATAATGTATGGTGAGAGGCATAAAGATGGAATGGCTGAAAATTTCGACCGGCTGGATCTTAGAGTTTCAGACGAATAGGAGAAATGATTTGTCTTCGGTCGTAAACAGCAAAAAATGCCTAAAAATGTTTGGAAGAAGCAATCTTCTGCCCCAAAGGCGGGCGGAGGTAAAGCATTTGAACTTTTGAGGAATAGGGATGGCTGATTTCGGTTGCGGATTCCTAGACCCCTTTTTACATACGTGTGTGGTGAACTTTCATAGTAGGTTCTTACCTCTATGTCCTGCTAGTGCTCCCTGCAGAAGAGTTTAAAAATTTTTTGGCTCGGATATAAACAATTTTGTCTATTTCGCTCCTGTCGTCGACTTCAGGTTGCTCAAGGTGTCTCGTCCTTTATTAAGGCGTATTTTAGCGCTTTCAACAAAAAATTTTGTTTTTGAGGCTTAGAGCAGCACTATGTTACGTTTAACCCTCCAAATACCAACATAGTGAATACCGTTCACCGGGCATGGTTTTTAGTAATTTTTTTTAGCAAAAACCGCAATTAAGGAATTATAATTTTTTAATCTCCCATTCTGCCCTGCTTACACATGTTTTTTGCAAAAAACCGGAATAAAAATCGTGCTTGCATGTGAGTTTTAAGTATTTCTCCACACAACTTCAAAAATTGCAATGACATATTTGATGCAATTTGTCTCTGTATCTAACAGAAAAGGTTTCAATCCCCTTCAAAATTCTTAATAAGTGTGTTTTTGACCGAACAAGGGATGGGCTATCTTGTGGACGCTGTATTAAGCCAATGAATATTGCCGTAATACTGTAATTTGCCTGGTGAACAAAGTTCACCTGTTGGTCTGAAGACAATTTTCAGTTGGTATTAAAAGGGTTAGTAGGCGATTAGCGAATTATGCTTTTTGAATCATTCCTATTTTACATTTTTTACTTTATCTTTATGTATCTTAATTCGCAGTTTTTGGTCGTCAGTCTACCTTTTGTCTTCCTCAAAAAATTTTTAATTTTTCTGTTCAGCGGATCTACCTTCAAACCAGACATGTAACGGCTCGAAATTTCGGGAGAGGGGTTCCCGTCCATTTTTAGGGGGAAGAATGATCTGCATTTTTGGCCAAAAATCGCCTAAAAACGGCCGAAAAATTCAATTTTTTTCAAAAAGCAGGGGGGTCAAAAATTTTTCGACTTTGGGAGGATGGGGACGACCAGCTTTGAGTAGGGGACCCTCATCCCCCTCTTACCTGTATACCTCGAACCCTTACTTCACGTGCATGTCTGATAATGGGTACTCGTATTTAGGTTATTAGTTTTTGAATTACGCCTATCTTCTCAGCCACACACATACGCACACACACACACACACACACACACACACACACACACACCGGATCTGCGATGGAATGATTTATTATTATTGCTGCTATGCTAAAACGTTCGTTCGTTGCTATGAACCGAAAATTTTATTTAGTTTGGAAAAATAACTATCATCAGGGCCGATTTTGCAAGGTAAGACAGTGCATGAAACGATGAAAAAATCGCATGTCTTTGTCGTAAAACCTTTAAATCTTCGGCGCTTCGCACCAAATGTGAAGCATTTTCTATAATTTCGGCCCAAGCGCGGCCGAAAAATGGCACTCTTTATAGCATTTTGAGTGAGAAAAAGAGTTATTCGAATAAAAAATCGATTTTTTCATCGTAATGGATAGAGCATGTCGCAAAAACGTCGAGAAATGCGGTTTTACGAGCTATCCCGACGAATTTTCGAGATAGACACACATTTATGTTGGGTTCGCCCCCCCTTGACCGAATTCTGGATACGGGCCTGACTATCACCATCAATAAAAAATATTCTTTCTCCTGAACAAGTTGTAATAACTCCAATTATTGTGTTGTCTGTTCGCACAGGGTGACTGCCAACATAGACATCCACCCGGCAAAGAAATTTATCGGAAGCTCAATCTGGCTGTGTATGAAGTGTTCGGATCAGATTGTAAGGTAAAGAATATGGTTGTTTGGGATTGAATTTGTTTGCGGAAATTAGGATCTGTCACGAAAATAATGAAATGGTTGATATTTATAAAATGTTGAGTCTGACTTGAAGGTATTCGTTCAACAGAAAACCGATATTTACGATAAAATCAGTTTAATTAAATGAAATAAATCTCTTTTCCGGCAGTTAAAGATTCTTATCAGTTCAACGCAATCACAGAGAAAGTTGGTTTACAAACACTAGAAATCGTTAAGTGAAGATGCATATTGTTATTTGAAACAGTCTATAGATCAGATTAGAGTAGGTAATTAAACTTTAATGAGCTATTGGATCATATTAGATTATCATTGATGTTTAGATGGATTTAATTACATTAAATTAATTGAATAAATTCAAGTGATTCGATTAGATTGATTGTATTAAATTAAATAAACTGCATAATACACTTTAAACTCCATTAATGGTAACTCGGATAATAGACTCCAGTTTATTGAAGCTACTTCGGTCGCCCCAGATTGACGATTTTTCGGAAATTTCCAAAAATTCCCTAAAAATTCGTAGAAAAGGTGCTTTTAAGCGTTTTTAGCTACATATTTATTTGCTCAAAAGTTGTGTTTTCGGCGCTTCGCGCCATATACTCATGTTTTGACTATATTTTATTCAATATATTCGATTTTTTATTTTTTTAAAATGTTTTTATGCTGTACAAAGGTAGAGCATCGTCAGAAATGCCGAACAACGATGTTGTAGCGTATAAACCAATTTTGGACCCAAAGAGGCACTTTGAGATTTCACCCCCCCCCAGAATTCCCGTGCTGTGCATGTCTGGTACGCACATACCTATTTAATCACATTTGCAGAGCAGCTTGCTTAATAAACACATGGTTAATGAATGAGTAAAAAACATGGCAGTGTTGGACCATTTTTATATCATTGCCAGCTAACGAATCAGGTTAATCAGGTAATCAACACGCTACTTCATGACTTGACATTTCATTATTTGTCTATAAACTCTTAATAAGCGGCGTATTCCATGATGACCTCTCCATTGTGCACAAGGAAAATTGAAATAATTTATGCGATTTGGCTGGATGGAATGAGCAGGCGATATATTATGACTGTTTCTTAAATCATATTCACTGAGTGAAAATCAATAATTTGCAAATCAGGCAAGTTTTCGTTAGCAATTTGATTTAAATGATATGCTGTCGAAACAGTTAAACCAATGATTTACTTATCAGTCGAGCTTTCATGCAATTCAATTTCAATAAATTGTTGGTGATATGGTTATTCGAATGACCAAGAAAACCCGCACACTTAAATTCAAAACTGAGGCGCTTGCATTGCTATTATTGAAAGTTTGATGAGTGAAGAATGAAAGTGTGATAGATAGGCATTGATCTTTCAAAATCCTATAACTTTTTCATAGTAGGTACAACTCATGCTCCCTGCGTACGCCCATTTATGATAATTTTCACACATGCACACTGGAAGGGGCGGGTATACTCCAACCAGGACTTTTGCGAAGCATACCCCCTCAGGCTATTTTCGACCAAGACCGATTGATTGAACGATGAAAAAGCGTTAAATGACCTTCAATTGTGTAATTTTAAAAACACCTCATTTTTAGAGCAATAGACTATTGATTTGATTCATCTAGACACTTTTCTTTCATTATTTTGTATGTTACAGGTTATTTCATTGCCCTTATTTTTATTGGTTTTCATGCAAATTTAATCATAAATATTCATGAAAAATAACGACAAATTAAGTACGAACATTTGACATTAAATAGGTGAAAAATTAGTCATTTACATTCCCCCTACCCAGGGAAACTCGGTTTACACCCACACAGAGCTTTTGACCGTGTGCATGTATGATGAGTATGTTGACTTATAGGTTTTGTGAATTTTGAGGTATATTGCCAAAATTTGTGTCTCCTGGCGAAGCTTTTTCTGGATCACAAAACGCTTTATTTCGACGTTGAACCGTTCAACTTCTACATCCTTTGTGAAATTGATAGATGCGGTTCTCATATGGTTGGTTATTTTTCTAAGGTAAGTACATTTTTGCTGCGTTTATTAACTTTCAAACAAATTATCCTTTTATTTTCGCATGCTTAACAATACATTGATACTTGAATATGTACTATGCTATTAGCATAGTACATATTTAAGAATAAAATAGCGGTCTTTCCGTGGGAGAAGAGTTGGCAAGTTTTCTTGTTTAAAAATTTGTAAGTAGAAGAACACACTTTTAAGTAAAAAAGTAGAACAGGAGTTAAATTTCAAATAAAAATTTGACAACTCTGAAAGATAAATTCGTGGGTGATATTCAGGGGGAGTGCATAATCCAGAAATATAGGAGATATTGCTCTTTGTAGCTGTACACTACTGAATTTCCCTAAAATTTGCATATGTATATTTCTTGGGTAAAGTTAGCCATTTCACCGTCGGAGCTCTGTGACACGTATCGTTTCTAGGGGTCCGCTGCATAGAAGGGCAGCACAAAAATTCTGGGGATTGGAATGCAAGATTTTTTAAAGGTCAAAAAACGGCTTTAAAAATTGTGGTATGGCGAAAAAGTACCATTTTCTACGTTTCTCATCGAGCACTATCCATTGACATCAAGAAATTGGGAAAAAACAACAAATTTTCAAAAATTGAATTTTGGGGGGTGCATACCCCCACGCCCACATTTGGTCTGTTGTGCTTCAGGTCAATTTAAATAACGCTATTACAACGAGTAGGTCTTGAAAAGTGCTTTGAATGCTGACATAATTAACGTGTTAAGTGGCACGTCGTCAAATGCCAAAGCTGTATCAGTAAACGCCAACTATGTACATACGGCTAATAATAGGCAGCGATCAAAACGGGCGTACAAAATAGAATGGCAATTCGAGCCGATTTGGTCGGCTATGCTTCAGCGTGTGTTTATATAGTATTACAAACAGGAAGCATGGCGGTTGGCACGTGTCCTATTGATTTATTAATATGTTAATATATGCAAATAGGACACGTTTAGTGCCGATTGGTTAATCCATATGTATTGATATGCAAATCTGAATGAACTAATCTCCGGATGAATGTCGGCGGAAAAAATATAAAATTGTATAGAGTATATGCAATTTCATAAGTCTGTATACATTACGCGTGTGACGTGTTAGATAAGACGAGCGGTAGATGCTGCGATCGATATCATAATATGTCTTTGCTATCAGTCATTATCTATTCGGGCAAACACTTCAATAATATAAATTAATTCGTGGCTTGGGCATGATTGACTTGAAAACAAATTTTTATCGCATTTTATTTTTAGTTTTTTCCATATTTAAAGAACGTTCTTTTCTGCAGCTGTTTGGTGTATTCGTACCTGGTTTTGATGCTGGGATCAATGCTTCACTTGTACATGGCGACACAAGCGTATTTTTCGCTATTTTTATGATTTGTCAGAATCTGAGTTTAGCGAATAAAAAATAGAAAATAAATTTGATAGCTTAGTAGTGCAAGCAAAGTAATAGTTGGGTACGGTACGCTGAAAAGCTTAGGCAAAATTTTTCCATAGCCATTTAATGATCTTATGTTCATTTTCAAGAATCCATTCCACATTTTCCACTGTGTTCTTACGCATAGATGGGCAAGAAAAGGTCAGCGGGGAAGGGAGGTGGGTGAAATTCGCAAATGGTCATATATTCGCAATTATTGATCAATAATATAATGCGTTATTGACATCTTAAACTGCGATTTCAACCTTTCGTCTGCTATTTGAATTTCCAGTTTTGGCTGGAAAGGCTATTGCATTAAGTTTCAAACGTGATTTTATGGAATAAACTGTTTTTTTATTATTTTTGATATAAAGTTCTGGTCTCGTAAAATGCATCGGTAATCAATTCTAAGCTTTGCGAGCAAGACCAGTGTTATAATTAATGTAGAACGTCATCCTATGTTTCAACACTCCAATGCTAAAACATACGACGACGATGTCTTACGACCATATATGCATAGCATGGCCGATCTGGGGGGGGGGTCAGCCGAACTGTGGGAGGGCGACAATTTAGTATTTCCAGGCCAAAATGACCATAAAAACTGGCCTAAGCGCTGAAATAGCGTTAAGGCTACGTTATTACACAGTTTCTGGTCATTTTAAAGCTTTTCTAAAGAAAATTTTCAATTTTAATCAATTTTTTCATTCTGGTGGTCTTAGACCCAAACGCCCACGCGTATCTCTGTTTACGACAACCTATGTTATAACAGTGTCCTTGCATACCATATCAAAGCCAAGCGTTAGTTAAGCATGCATTTTTCGAGGCGAAACTTTAGATAACTCATATGTAGTATTTGATCGACGATTATTAGTTAGACAAATTTATTGAAAAATTGATATTCTTGCGATAAACCGACCGGGTTTACATATCGAAAGTATGAGGAATGATTCAGATTTTCTAAATTAAGTTCGTGGATTTCCCAACAACACTTCGAATTCAAATCTGACAGTAACTGGTTTTTGAAAATTTTAGGGAGGAGTAAATTCCGTCTCATTTCTTCCTTTGTTCATGCGTGATACGCTAGTGCCTTTATATTTATAGGAGAAGGAATCGCCAGATGGAAACAATTTAGCCTGCATAATGATATTGCCACCATTTCAGCGGAAAGGCTACGGGAAATTTTTAATACAGCTCAGTAAATTTTTACGTTACTTATGCAAGAATGAGAAGGACATTTTAACTTCTAATATTTTCTAACCATACGTAGGCATTCAGTTAACGCTGGACATAAACGTGGTGAGAAAATTTTGGGGTTAGAAACTCGGCAGAATGAAATTGAAATTTTTTTTGGTGAGAGAAGGGAAAAATAAGGTCAAAAACGAGCAAAGATATTAACTTGCTAAATGGTTAAAATTGGCCAGTAACAGTTTAAGACTATTTCCAGCTTATTTTATACTTAATGTCAATTTTGAAGGCCATTTTAGCTCAAAAAGTTCTCTAGACTGGCCGTGCCTTATATCTATGGCGAACATATATTAAAGTTAAATGGCTTGATCTTGATTTACTACTTCAAAAACCTTAGTGAAGTTGGGCCGACCACGCAGATTTGTATTAAAATGCAGCGCTGTAGGAGAGTCGTTCGTAACCAAGGTGACGTATTTTTCACAAAAGTTTCCTGAAAAAAAACTAAAATCCAATGTCCACTAAAAATACTATAAAATTGTTTTTAGGATAATTGAGATGGTAATTTTTTTATTTGTCTATAATGTTCGTTGTCTAAAGGACCTAGACTTGACTTCGACCAATTTTCTAAATTTAATTCTCTTATTTGTACCGTGAGGATTTAGTGTGCTAGTGTCAGTTCTGAAAAAGTATGTTTTTCTTGTTTTTAAAGGCTATGAATTGTCGAAGTGCGAAGGGTTAATAGGTTCTCCAGAGAAACCGCTATCCGATTTAGGAAAATTGAGCTATAGAAGCTACTGGGCTTGGGTTTTGCTGGATATTTTACGGAATTCTCGCGGCACATTGAGCATTAAGGACCTTAGGTATGTCTACCTTGACGATCTTTGACTCTCGCATACGAACTGCTTATTGTTTGGAAGCTTTTATTGATGTGTTCAAGATTGCTTAATTTAACGAACATACGTATTATATTTTTAATTTTAATTTTTAATTTTTTTGGATTAATTTTGCCTTTTCTAAGCATAGATTAGTTTTTTAATCGAAGAGTTTCAGTGCAAATGCAACTGTTCTTCGTTATATGTACTTTGCACAAAAAATGATGTCCGCAGCTATTGATCGTTCGAAAAAATTAGATGTCCGCGAGATCCTCATTGAAGCTTTTTTTAGTCAAGCTAATGGCATCTAAACTCGTGGGAGAAAGTTTTAAATTTTTTAGGATTTGGCCATTTCTACTACAGAGTCTAGAATCAAGAATTATTTTGCACCCTTATTGCATCAGCTTCTCTAGTCTGCGTAGGCAGGGGGAGGCGGCCGCCCCCCTTAGCTAAAAAATAATTTTGAAAAGGTGAGAAAATGCATGAAAATTGGCATCATTTTATCGAATAATCTCAAAATTTTCGGCGCTTCGCGCCGTAAAATCATTATTGTCGTTAATTTAGGCCCAAGCGCGGCCAAAAAAACGTCATTTTTTATAGCTTATTAAGATAAAATAAAATTTTTAAAAAATTTGAATTTTATGAGCTTAATGGATAGAGCATACTCGCAAACGTCAGAAAATGCACTTTATCTAGCGCCCCGGCGAACATATCCCTAAATATAGGGTCACCAATTTCGGACCGCCCCCTTAAAAAAATCCTGCCACGTCAAGTGCTTGAATTGAGTTAAAATGATTTCAAATTTCAATATCTTCTCGGTTCTTTGCACCGGATTGATAATTTTTTTCCATGTTCTATAGAACAGTCAAAATGTGCTAAACTGCTCGAAAACTCGGTCTCATCGCATTAAAGCATTTCATATAGACTATTTCGATCGTTTATGGTCTTCTAACTAGCAGAAGAACATAAACACTAAACTGGTGTCGAATTCTCGAATCTCAGTCCGTGCGACCCATGACCATTTGCACCAGACATGTAACTGTTCGAAAATTTGGGTTGGAGGTCCCCGACTATTTTTAGGGAGGAGGGAGAGGTGAATAACCACTAATTTTTGGCCAAAAACGGCCGAAATTGCTTTAAAAAGACCAAAAAATTCAATTTTTTCTAAATCGAGGGAGGCTTCCAAAACTTTTCTTAGGATGGGGGACAGATAACTTTGTATTGGAAGATTCCCCTCTTACATGTCTGATAAACATCAATAAATAATATACACATGTATTTACTTTACTTAGATGTAGTAACACAAAAAGACAGGCAGAACAGAATTTCAAATTAAATGTTATTTAAAGATATAAGATAAGTCGTCTCATGAGAACAAGTTATTATCATAAAGGTAATATAATGCATTATTATAGAAGAGTTTGCCATTTATGTATATATTTTTAAAGTTAAATTAAACATAGCTCTACGCCAAGTGATCGATCAATGCTAGCGATCCCGACCATTTCCCACCATCCAAGCAGCTTAAAGAATAAATAAAATTCTTATAGATTATTTTTTATTATAAAATTCATTAATAAATTCATTAAATTCATTTATCTTGAGATATTTGATACAATAAGTAGGTTGAGTTTATATAGTGAATTGAAGAAGTTAAAAAAATTTAGGCGCTTTGCGCCTAATCATTCCTCAGTCAAGCAATGTATTTTATTCCATACGCATGCTTAAAAGAATCTATCAGTAATTTTAGATATATTCTAGCGTTCTTCTGCAAGGACCTTCCAAATTTTCAGGCGCTGTTTTGTTACATTAATTTTATAAAAAATGGACTCATACAAATTTAGCACTCATTAAATCAGCTGATTCTTGCTGCAATTAATAGTTTCAGCGTAAAATCTAAGGAATAACAGATCCACTGACGCCAGTGATCAGCACAGTTTTGTAAAGAAGTTGCAATATATCTGTGAGGGCGAGAAAAGCGAGAATATGACTAGTTATAGACATGGGCGCAGGGTCACGTAAGGGTCAAATGATGTGATCCTGGTGGCTAAGTAACCCCTCAACTCCGCAGGGGAATCGGACTAACCCCGCAAGAATTTTGAAAATTTCCAGGATAAACTGAGATAAAATATAGGCCGAAAATATAAGAAAATCGAAAATTTTGTTCATAAGTGCTTAAAATTGACCGGAAACTGTGGAAGAACGTAGTTTTAACGCTATTTTAGCCTTTATACCAGTTTTTGAGGCCATTTTCGCCTAAAACGCACAATTATTAACCCCTGCCCAGATCGATCACGCTCTGCATCTATGGTCATGGACCAGTCTAGCAGGTTCCAGGGAAGTCAATTGACCCTTGAAAGACCCGAACGTCCCCCTTTATGACTTGTTATCAAAACTTATTCGTAGACGCCCTAAAATTATTTTATAATTGTGTGTGACATAAATCTCAATGAATAATAATAAATCTTAAATCTCAGATAATTCCTGTTACAGTTCCGAGACTGGATGGAATGTTTCCTCGGCTATGACCTTTGCAGTCCCAACACTTGCTAGAAATGCTGCAACGGTCGATCACTATTCATGCTGCGCAGTACTCAAATTTAATAAAGATTAGACTCAGCTCGACTGCACTACAGCAATTAATAATGAAATGACGCATGAAAACACAGAAATGTTGAAATAAAAAGTTACGAACTCAATGTTTAGAGCTAGAAGGATATGATCAATAGCAGATGTATACAGGATGCTCCCAAACAGTCTGAACTAGCACTTCAAAGCTGTTTACAGAGACAAATGTTGCTAACGTGATGGTACTATTCGGACACGTTAACGTATAAAACCTTTAAACATATGTTATTAATTTGGCCCGGAGCCTTTTCAGTCGGATCCGGGCCCGGGCCTGCCCTGACCGGCATGGCCCGTTCCGGGCCCGCGATTGAACCCTAGAATTAAATTTTTGGTGCGATTTTAGGAAATTTGGTCCCATCGGACCCACCAGAATTTTCGTTGTTGCCCATGTATGATGTGCAATTGTGTTTAAAGATGTTTTCACCGAAAATTCTATTTAGCCGACAAAAGATTTCATGACACGGACGATTTAGCATATTTTTCTGGTATTTGACAGTGTGATACGCTTATTCTTTAATACAAATATTGCTTAGCTTTTGAGTTGAATTTTACCTTTAACTCTTGCTTAAGTTCTAAAAGTTTTTTCGCGTTTGGTTGGAAATCCGCTAAGACTACTAATTTAGCATGAAGTGAAAGTTGAAGATATTTGTTACAAATTACAACTTACATATCCAAGCCAGGGCCTACTTGTACTTACACATCATAAATTTAAGTAAGCAAGTGTTGCTTTATACATAGATAGATCGTTTTACCTGTACAGAAAAGCTCGTAAATACAATTTGTGTGTTGCTTTAATTCGCTAAATACAATAGAAGAGCGCAAAATTGCCTGAAACAATCTGTGCAGGGAAGCTGTAGCTGTGGGAGAGGGGTAGGCTAGTCTTCCCATAAAATTTTGAAACTACCAGTGTTTTTTACAAAGGTTCCTAAATGATGAAGTTGAAAATTTTTTTAGCGTATTTGTAAGACTGCCAGAATAGATTTTAGTACACTTTTGAGCTAATAATCCCAGACTTTTCGGGCGCTTCGTGCCGGATTTATTGTTCTTGTATAACTTTTGTCTTCTGTACAGCCCAAGTTTGAGTAAGATCTGGTAAATATGTCAAAAAGTTTTCTGTGGATCTTCGCGGAATTATTTATTTTGCGTTGTGCTTCTTTGCAATGCTTATACCAAACATACTAATTGAGTACAAATTAGGTAAAACACAGGGTCAAGTCTGAACTGATAAGCCATTTTATACAACGTTTTCTTGAATACGATTGAAATTAGTAAAAAAACTTGAAATTTTCAAAAATTTTTCTCGTCTCCAATGTGTTTGGGAATTGCTCAAAAACACAATTATTTTGGCTTATATACTAGCAGGTGTTGAGATATATGACTTCAAAATTTCAGTCCTCCTCGAATCCAGAAGTCCAGCTACGTGCCTGAATCTGTGAGCTCAATTAAACAAAATTTGAAAGCAATGCTTTCAAGATTGCTAAATATTCAATTATTTTTTCTCTTTCTCTGTATCTACAAAAATGCTTATCTACTGATTTCACAGTGAAATGACCAGTATAGCGCCCCAAGACATCATTACAACACTACAAGTCATGAATATGACCAAATATTGGAAAGGCCAGCATGTCATATGTGTAACGCCAAAGCTAATTGAAGATTGCGTTCAAAGCGATGTTTTCCGACGTCCTCGACTGGAACCTGACTTATCGTGCTTAAATTGGGTGGCTGCCAAAAAAACTGAATTGGCCAAAAAGAAAAATTGATCGCCCCTTTTTGTTCTGTCCCGTTTATAATTATTCAAGCGCTGTTTATTATGTACATAACCTACGTGGTGTGCATGTTGTACTTATGTTTTTTTGTAGTCACATTTCTTGTGTCAATATCATCGAATAATATTTACATGGCAGATAAAGAAGTAACCCTGCCATACACATTTGATTTATATTTCTGAATGTATGCATTAGTGAGTTGAAGGGTTTACACCATATGTAGATGGGCGCAGTGGTGGGTTTGGGTTTCCATGAATACGTACGCTTCCCCTCGCAAGATACTATAGACTACAGTTTCGGATTTTTGGCGATTTTTCGTGATTTTACGCTATCAGACTTTCAGAATTTGGTTGGGGCCCATGTATTGTTTACAACCCAGGAGCTCGATGGGTGTGTACATAGTATGTATGTACATACACATGTGCACCGCACTTATACATATACATATGCCAGACGTGCACGTCTGGGTTTGGGGATGTTTAGACCTCCAGAATGGATAATAGGAAGTATCCAGGAAGAATGAGGCAAAATGAAGGTTAAAAGGAGATACAAATTGAAAATTTATTCAAAAATGCTTTAAATTGACCAGAAACACTATTTTAGTGCATATACAATTTCTGAGGTCATTTTCCCCAAGAAAGCTCAATTTATGGCCCACAGACCGGCTGATCCCCTTCCCCCACATCGATCATGCTTTGCATCCATGGTAAAAATGTAGATGCTTTAGTCTATTTCACGAAACCGTGTGCATGGAAATAATTTTCAGCGCTCAAGCGATTAGCTACAAACGTTATTAAAAGGCAGTAATGTAAAGTAATATAATTTTGCCTATAGTATCTTCCACTCCTAACGGCCCATCTTTGCTTCATGGCTTATCACTGTAGCAGAATATTTTACGGGTTAGGTTGTTGCGGCAGTCTGTTAGATGCTCCACATGTTTAGCAAAGCATTAAACGTCAACTGGAAGAGTTTAAAGCAACCAATCACTACGAGGGCACAATTGAAAATGCCATTTGTGCATTGAAAATCTATTACGGCAATAAGACTAGCAAAAAATGAGCCGTTTGGAATGAAACACATCGTAGTACAAACTTATAGGCATGCTTGCCAATTGCTACATACAATATCGTTATTGCTCCCTTTGTTTAAAGTGCTTTATCGATAAACGCTAATTAAAAATTTTAAAGAACTTCTGTGAATAGCGAGACATATTTTAATGGGTTAAATGAATCGCTCGTGTTCCATGCGTAAGGTTTTATGAAATCTATTATATTCTGTTCCATTCCAAACGGCCTATTTTCGTTTTAGAGCTTATTACTGTAGCAAATTAGTTTACCGCTCAGGTTGATGCAGTAGTTTGTTAGATGCGTTAAATTTTAAACAAAGAAGATTAAACATCAAACCAGACACTACGAGAACATGATTGAAGAAGCCAGTTATGCAAAGAAAAACTAATACAGTAATAAGACTTCAGCGAAAATGGGCCGTCTGGAATGGAACAGACTATATTCATCTATTAGAAATATTTTATTTTATTTCATTGCTGAAATAAAACTTCTTTTCTTAAGATGTTTAGATTTGTTTTTTATAAATTACAAGTTAGTTATTTTGCAAGGATAAGCCAAATTGTCCGAATTAGTGTAGCATTTGAACGGATTTACTGTTTTGTTCAATCGCTTTGACGTTTCCATGTACTTAGAAGTTAGAAGATAGGTAGGCCAACTGCCTAGTGTTTTTTTTGTACAAGGTCCGTTTGTACATGTACAAACCGTTTCCCCCAGCGATTAGATTGACATTATAGACCAGATCCAAAATTTTTTCCACTTTTTTCACCCTTTTTCCACGTTTTCGGGAGGTCTAAAAACGTTAAAAATAGAGCGCCAGTGTAAAAGAAAGAAAGAAAATTTATTACTAATACCAACAGTTAAAATACGAAATGACAAGATATATAATAAATGCAATTACGAATTAGTAAAGGGACATGCGAGTCAATGGAATGACAAGTTTTACGCGCGCCCCACAAGATATCTAGATAAATCAAAGTTTGCTAATCTAGATTTAAATATGTTTAGGTTAGGGGAAGAAACAATGAAGTCAGGAAGATCGTTCCAAACTGCGATGTATTTGTAAAAGAAATCAAACTTTTCTAAATTAGAATGTACAGTAGGTATGACTAATTTAAATCTATTAATGCTACGGGTAATATTATGATTAAATACAAAAAAATCATCAGCTTCCAAACATGATTTATGACAAATAATTTGATACATCATACACAGACAAATCTGCAAGCGTCTTAATTCAAGTCTGCACAATTTAAGTTGTGTTAAACGATCCTCGTAAGAAAAAATATTATTATAGCCAAAAATATATTTAGTGAATCTACGTTGAACAGCTTCCAATCTATCTATATCCTTAAGATAAGAGGGGTTCCATACACTGCAACAATACTCTAATAAAGGTCTAACATAACAACTATAAGCTTTAACAAGATTACCTTTATCACGCGAAAAAAATGATTTGCGTATTAAAATACATCTAAAGAAAGCTTTTTTAATCAAAGAATTATAATGTTCCTTAAATTTTAAATTTCGAGGAATCAAAACTCCTAAATCACGGACAAACGGATCACTAGAAATAATTTCCCCATTTAGTCTATAAACAGCTTTTTGATTATTATTACCCAAATATAGAACTTGACTTTTGGTTCGAGAAATAGGTAAATCCCATGCAATTGCCCAGTCAATAATCTTATCTAAATCAGACTGTAATAATTTACAGTTACGACTAATATTGAAAATTTTGATATCATCTGCGAACATATAAACCGTACTACGAATATTATCACATATATCATTTATAAAAATCGAAAAGAGCGTAGGTCCAAGGACACTTCCTTGGACGACACCGCTGGTAACAGGCACATAATCTGAAAAAGACTGATTAACGCGAACACATTGGGAACGATTAAACAAATAGGCCTTTAACCATGCATACAAATTACCGTTTATTCCATATCCGTTTAACTTAATAAGAAGTTTTTCCATATTTACTTTATCAAAAGCTTTAGAGAAATCTAAATATATTATATCAACAGTTTCTTTTTTAGCTAACGACTGAATCCATGAAAATTTACACTTTAACAATTGTGTTTCACAAGATTTATTCTTTTGAAAACCAAATTGAAAAGGAGATATTAGTTTATTAACCTTAAGAAAGTCTAACAATTGACTATTAATAATTCTTTCCATAATTTTGGCAATAGAACAACAAAGAGAAACGGGCCTGTAATTATCCACTAATGCTGGATCCCCCTTTTTTAATATTGGAATAACATGTGCCATGCTCCAAAGCTCGGGAATATTTTCAGACAGAAAAGATACAGTGAAAATACTAACTAACGGCTTTATCATTTGAAACGACAATTTTTTAATAAAAAGATTACATATGCCATCGGGGCCAACTGCAATAGACGTATTTAGATGGTTAATGGCTTCCAATACGCGATCCTCACTATAAATAATGTCAGAAAGCGAAAAATCACAGCGCTTCTGAAAAAGAAAATTCGCGTTAGTAATGTCACTAGAAAACACTGAAGCGAAATAATCATTAAAAATGTTAGCCTTGCGTAATGAATCGGTTATAACATTATTATCAGAAAATGTTAGAGGAGGAATTTCACTGCGACTTTTTAACCTATTATTTACAAAAGTATAGAAAGCTTTAGGATTATTATTCTTGAGCAATTTGTTTTCTTGAGAAGAGAAATAATTATGAATAGTTCTACGTAGAGCCTTACAATGATTTCGATATTTAACTTTAGTTCCTGGAGTTTTACACCTTTTATACTTATCCCATAGAGAACGTTTTTTAAGAAATAATTTATGTAAGCTTTTAGGGTATTTAAATTTTAATTTAGCCCTATAAGTAGGTACAAAACTAAAAATAAGAGGATTTAATATACTTAAAAAAACATTATACATGTCATTAACTGTTGAGCATGTAGAAAAAATGTCAGGCCAAGAAACAGAGGATAAAAAAGTAGCTATACTCTCGTAGTCCGCTTTATTGAAATTTAAGCTAGGTTTATCTCCATCTTGAAAAGTTCTAGTTAAAATTTCAAAAGAAATCGAATTATGGTCGCTTGTTGAAAAAGGAGGAAGAACCTGGATATTAAAAACGTTATATGCAGCAAATACTACATCAATCAAAGTATTATCGTGAGTATTTTCTTTAACTAACTGTTGCAGACCACTAGCTGATAAGTAATCAAAAAATAATTCGTTTAATGGATTAAATGTAAAAGTACCATGAAACCAATCAATTTTAGGCAAATTTAGATCCCCTACTATAATAACGGGATGACAACTATTAGTAGCCCATTCAATTAAATTACATATCCGAAGTGCAGTATCAAAATCATACTGAGGAGGTCTATAAACTAACAAACATCTTATAACATCTCCACCTTTTAAAATTTCAACTACTAAAGTATCAGACACAAACAGAGAAGCAGGAACTTTAACGCATCGAGCATAAAGATGAGGTTTAGCAAAAATTAAAACTCCACCTCCCCGCTTATTCTTACGATCTGATCGGAGAATAATATAATTTTTTAACGGACATAATAGACTGTCGGAAATAGATTCATTTAACCAGGTTTCACAAAAAAATAATATATCGAATCTTGCAGTATTTAACAGAAAGTGAAGTTCCCCTAACTTATTCACAATACTACGAGAATTACATAGCAAACATTTAATATTAACAAAATAACGGGGCGAATTTACCTAAATATTAGACGCGTGTTGACCATGTTGAGCACGAAATTTGGGATTAGATGGTTTAGGGGCTGTAGAACGAGGATCATAGACTCGTACAGTTTTCTTCTTCACACAGTCATCCCTAAAGTCGATATATAGATTAGTCTCGCCCGCGTCCAGTCGTTGGTGCAACTCGTCGTTAAGTTCACGCTGACGTTTTCGCTGAAGAAACGACAAATCCGGTCGCGCACGTAATTTCGAGTAGACGTTTGTTGGATTTGCAGGGCGGACAACTTTGTTGATAAGACCAATGAAGCGACGTTGAGCACGTGACGAAGAAAGACAAACTTTCAGAAACTGAGGTTTGTCTGAATATTTGGGACCGTCTCTAAATACCTGCGTTATATCGGCAGATGAAAAATCAGAGTCTTTATTATAATCATCAATTAAAGATTTAACCGAAACAAGGTCATTGTTAGATTCGGCTAAACCAAATACGACCGCATTCGGTGTTTGATGCACTTTTTGTATGAAAATTTCGCGCTCTACTAGAAATATCACGATCAGTAGGTATACGTTATTTCTCTTGAAACCTGAATTTCCTTCCTTTAGTGATCGTCTTTGGTCTTCGTCTCATTTTCGAGATGAAGATGACTGTTGTTAGACGTTCGTCATTGTCGGCAAGAGTCAATTCTGGAGTCACTTTTGGCAATAAAAACTAATTTATCAAATGGCGCGAAGCGCCTGAAAATTTTGAAATTTTAGCTCTCTAAAACGCATTTTTGCATTACATAAACTAACCAAATCAGTGCAGAAGATAAGGATCTTCAATCGTAGTGAAGTTCTAGACCAGCTTGTCGATAAAAATGCTGCGATTGGCGTGGCGCGGCTTAAAGATTAATAATAAGTAAGAATTGAATCAATTCGGCGCGAAGCGCTGAAAATTTTTTGCAGTTTTACCGCTCTAAAACGCATTCTAACATTACAAAAAAATTTCCATAAATGCCAACCAAGCTCAAAAATTTTTCCATTTCTCAAAATTTTAGTTGAGAAATAGACCAAAAAGTGGAAAAAACGGTGTGTATAAATATGGTCGCCAAAAGTCTGTACATTTTGTACACACAATTTTTTGGGTACTATAATATGGTATAGTAGCGATTTTAGTGTGGTAAAAACAGTGTTGTTCGACTTTTGGTAGAGTATTTTAGCTGATTACTGGGTCTCTAAGGGCAAAAATCACCTAAATAGTGATTCAGGCCCGGGCCTAAATTATTATAAAATTGAAAGAAGCTAGAATGAGCATAGCAGCAAGTGACCGATATAAAGCGGGCTGCCAATCAGATTCGAAACGTTGACCTCTTGCTCAGTGTTTTTGGCCAAAAATTGAGGTCATTTACGCCCGCCCTCCAAAAATCGCCGTGAACTCACCACCTAAAATTTCGAGCCGCTACATGTGTGCTCTCAAATCTTGAAATGTACTTTTTGACGCTGCACTCTAATGCCACCTATAGTTACAGTGCGAAAATGAGCTCTTGTGCAGGGTTGGCAATCTATATCAACTTATTTGTGGAAAGTTTCATAAACTTTACTCGAGTAAGTTATTTAAAAAATAAAAATCTGTATTTTTTCCTAACCCTTTATATGTAAATGTGTTGAATTAAAAGATTCTCCTAAGTTCGTGGCCTAAACCTTTTAATTTAATGATCCATTTCATTCTGTAATTTTGTGCTTTTTAGCATTGCTTTAGCGTACGCCTTGGTCTGGATCGCATTTCATTTTCCGACTGGCGGCTTGATCTAAGTGGGAGGTGCCGTGTATTTATGTCGCATCATGAATTCTTTTGTAAAGCCGTTGCTAACAGGTATGATGAATAAAATTATTCGGTTTTTTAGAAAAGACCTTCAAACCTTTAACTAGCGTGCGAATTCTGTGTCTTAATTGTTAATCATTGGTAAACAATTATTGTTAAGCCTTTATGCTACACATATTTTGAATTGCAAGCATCGATGCATTAATAGTGAAGGATATAATGGAAGTAGAAAAGTAAGTTTTATTAAGATTGATGTCTTTTTTCATTATGAAAGATGGAATGGAATAAGTGCTTTGATACAGTCCTTTCACGCCTTCAGCGTTTGCGCTTGTCTGCCGTGAATTTCTTGCTTCTCTCGATCAGGTTTCGTAATTTTAGTATTTTATAAATCTGTCCAGGTTGATCTCAGTTTTATCATTCTAATGCTTGACGAAAATTAGCGCATATCTGCACAAATCAATGAATGACTCATTTGGCATACTTATAGAATCGGGGACCTGTCTTTTCTACATGTAATAGTCAAATATAGTCAGCGAGCGATGTATCCTAGATAATAGCCGCCACGCGACTCGTTTAAAATTTGTTGTGCATTGCACGCATAACAATGAGACAATTTAAATTGGCCTCATTTAAAATCTATTTTTCGTACTTATAAAGAATATCAATCCGATAATTTTTATTGTTAAGAATATTTATACGCTAAACGAGATGATATGGGCTCTTACAAAGATTGTTTGTAGTCAGTCTGTTTATTTCTAGAAAACTCTAACTTGCTATAATTTTATTTTCTTATTTATTTGTTAGAAGAATAAGAAAAAACGGCTTACAATCCGCGATTATGTCATACGTGTCAGGTTTTTGCCTCATTGTTATGCATGCACTGCAAGAAATGAATTCTGAATAAATCACGGTCACTTCCAGACTTTTGTTTCATGTTTTAAGTGCGCTGCGCAAAAACGAAGTCTAAATGAGTCGCGCGATGGTTATCATACAGGGTTCGCCGCTCTCTCTATACTTTACTATTGCTTGTAAAAAGATAGGTCCTTGTTTGTATAAGTATGCCGACTTATTCATTTCAATTTGGCTGCAAGGAAATATTTTTATCATTTTGCAAAATAAATTTTTTATTTTATGCATACTGAAAATTCTTAAATGGCTTAGATTAATACGTCAATTATCGCTAATGCTTTTTTTAGTTGTAATCGAATATATTCATTTCTGCGAATGTATCGAATGCACATAAGTTGTTTGTAGCTATGTTAAATGGCGCTGATGTGAGGCTCGGTGTGCAACGCTCGCTTCTGACTGTTAGTGGCCACTTGAGTGATGGCGCTGAAATACCCGACTCATTCTATAACCAGAATTGCTTGACATTACCCACGACGGCCATATTTAAGTGGAGGGGACGGCCGCCCCACAGGGATGTGCCGGGTCCTTTTTTGAAAATACGGGTCCGGATCCAAAATTTTAGGTAACCTCTGGTCCGGGTTCAGGTCTAAAATTTTAAGAAAGTCGGGTCCGGGTCGTTGTCCAAAAAAGCTGGACCCGATCGGGTCCGGGTCCAATGTATAAAATGTATCACGATATTTCTAGTATGTGACATTATGATACAGATGACTGATGCATGAGGTATATAACTATGTACTAGAGATGTGCCAGGCCCGGCGCCGGGGCCGGGGCCCGCAAAAAAATAATTAAAATGCATGCAATAACTGCGAAAAGAGACGTTTTATTAGTCAGAGAGCATAAAAATCGTTATTCGTTTCCAAGCATTAGCAATTTCCTTTAATAATCAAAGTCTACGCATTTTAAATTAGCACTGAATGTGTCATTTTTAAGGTATTGCATACTCGTTTAAGAAATCCAGTGAAAAATAAGTACGTCAGACAGATCGAATTCGAATCGAGGTAATAAATTAGGAACACATTGTGACAAACAAAAAGTATTCAAATTTTTTGTTGAAAACTTCTGGCTAATAATTTTTTTGAAAAATATCTTAAATATGTATGATCTGATTCTGAAATCAATTTCAGTAATATATCCTCTCTGATTTAAAGCTGACTGGTGGAGGAGAAATAAAGGGAATCAAAATCGGCGAGTAAACAGATAAGTGTTGTGAAAAAAGAGGAAATGGACCTAAAAGATAGTTTTTTATAGTTTAACGAAACGACTTATTAGTTGCGATGAGCAGGTGTGTGCTCTAAGTTGAGAAAGTGTAAATGGGCTACGATTAGTTTTTGGAAACGGTCAGACCACACATTCCCATAGGGGGAGGGGAGGGTATTACCACCGCCTCAGGGTCCGAGACTTGAATCACTGTCGGACGACTTTGAGCTATCAAACAGTTTCTGCATGATTTTTGAGTACAAAAGCAGCGAAAATATCAAAAGTTTTCGGCGCTTCGCGCCGACTAATACATTTCTGTTTTATTTACCCATAAAATACCTAGAATGAACTTAAACTGATCTGAAAAGTCAAAAGTTTCGATGAATTATTATATTTTTTACTTACAAGAGTGACGAAACTAGTCAGAATGTGTCAAAAAGTTGTCAAAAATGCAGTTTTCCACATTAAAACATGCTATATAGGATGTTTTAGCCATCTTTTATATTTCACCTGCAAAAAGGTTAGACTTGAAATTCAGTGGTTTTAAATTTTGGGATTTCACCCCCTGAAGTTCCGACTGAGACGTTTTGGCGCCGACATTTTGGCGCCACACTCTTCGTAATATTATTAATTATTTACATTTCTTATGATTAAAGTATAATACAGATTCTGAAAGCCCATTCAATTCTCTACTTGATGGTATAAATTACTGTTTTTAGAATATCTTTGAATTTAGTGAGATAATTAAATGCATCTAAAAATACACTGGATTTTCTAAAGTTTTTCAGTCGTACACAAATTGATACTCATCGAATCGAAAAGAACAATATGCTATTTTGCAGCTTGTAGAACCCGCTTTCTGAATATATAATTTATTTTAAAATTGCTTCAAAATCAGGCACGTAGCTGGCCCTCATATTTGGGGAGACCAACACCAATTTTGGGGGTTTAAGCCTAAAAAAAGGCCAAAAAATAGCACAAAATAACGCGCAAAAAGTCCTATTTTTCCGGTTTTTTTATGAATTTCGGGGGTCCGGACCATCCATTCCCTCCACAGCTAGGTAACTGTTCAAAATTGATTTAATTAGAATAAAGTTGCTGTCGCCAAAATGGCGGCGCCAAAACGTCGTAGATACGGTATTTAGAAAATCAGACAATTGTTCATTAGGTAGTGCGCCATATTCGCACGACTCGGTATCTCAATGACATGTTTTAATGTACAACTTTAGGCCCCGGCTAGGTCCCGGCCCCGGCAGAAATGGCGGCCCCGGCACATCTCTTCTACTATGTACTAGGGTTGTGCTGGGTACCCGGACCTGACCCGAATAGCCGGGTACCCGGCTAAAATTCTGGACCCGGACCCGGACCCGACAATCCTAAACTTCTGGACCCGGACCCGGCTGTATCCATAAACTTGGACCCGGACCCGGACCCGCCTTCAATATGGTGTCGGGTCCGGGTCCAAATATATAATGCACGCATATTGCATTGCAGAAATGTTGAAAAACAACGAAAAATGACGTAGGCTCAAAAACAGGCAAATGAATCATTTTTAACATTTTAGTCAACTCAGCAACAAACTGATGGCCTCATCAAGCATTAAAATTAAAGGTGACAAATAGTAATAATGTGACAAATATTGGCGCTATATTAAAGCCGAAGCCATGTCTCTTGGGCGTGACACAATAGCAATATAAAGCATGGTTTAAGTTATTTATAGATGCACTTTTAGTAACAATACGCGTGAGCAGAGGCGGGGGGGCGACCGCTCCCATTGGCCAAAAATATTTGGCGATATAAAGAATGGATATGCAATTTGCAATGGTTTTTGGCCGTCAGTGACCATAATTTCTCAAATTTATCCGACGCTACGCGCCGGATGATACCTATTAATGACATTTATTTACTTCCTTGGCGATCTGGAAGCACGATTTTTTGAATAAGCAAAAATTATTCCCGATGTACAAAGACTTTTCGGGACCGTCTTTGACACGTACAAAGATGTTTGGGAAGTCAAAACACGCAAGAAAGGTCTAAACTTCGCGGAAATTTTCGGTGCTTCGCGCCGAAATGAGTAATTGTGTGTCCTATATATCTTCATAATAGCAGAAATCGCATTTCGGAAG
The DNA here is from genome assembly GCA_036768485.1 of Mermis nigrescens. Classification (NCBI taxonomy): domain Eukaryota; kingdom Metazoa; phylum Nematoda; class Enoplea; order Mermithida; family Mermithidae; genus Mermis; species Mermis nigrescens. The sequence continues at coordinate 297,554 of JAVLUZ010000359.1, read as the reverse complement.
GAAAAAATGTTAAATTTTTCGGCGCTTCGCGCCGTTTTAAGACGATTCTTAATGATTTTTGCCCTCGTTAACCCTAGAATTAGCTATAATACGCTACTAAAGGTCGAACAACTCTACCACACTAAAGCCGCTACCGTGCTATATCATAGCAGCACCCAAAAATTTTTGTGTACAGAATGTACAACGACTTTTAGGGACCATCTTTGTACATGTACAAACGTACCTTGTACAAAAAAACACTGCCTGTACGTCATTTTCTGTTCATGTAGGTTTCAAATCAATTTTAACTGCATAAACAGCTATTTTTGCATAGTTTTCTTCTAATTTCAATTAAAAATTTCGATGTTTCGCATCAAATGCTATAAATACAGGAAATCAAGCAGTAAATCATGCTTCTAGACGTCTATCCACCTTAATTTAACAAATTTTCCGGCGCTTCGCGCCAGATTTTTGTTAAAGTCAAAGAAATTTAATTATTTTTTCGCACAAAATTGTCTAAAATTTCAAAATTTTCAGAAAAAGATATTGCGTCAAAAGTGATTTTATGTAAAAAAATACGATGTACATAAAATACCGAAAAAACGCCATTTCACGCGTTAAGAGCAAATTTGTGGACCTATTTTTGACTGTTTTTGGAAAAATTGGAATCAGGCACGTAGCTGGCCGTCCTATTTTTGGTTGCCAACCATACGTGGGCAGCAAGAAAATTCAGGGGGGTGCAAGATTTTTCAAAGGTCAAAAAAAGCCTCAAAAGTGGTGGTATGGCGAAAAAACACCGTTTTTCGGCGTTTCTTATTGAGCACTATCTATTGGCATAAAAAAATTGCGAAAAAACGAAAAAAAATTTAAAAAATTGAATTCTAGGGGTTATTTTGATTTCTGGGGGGGTATTTTGGTTTCTCGGGAGGGGGGATGTGCATACCCCCTAAACCCCTTCCCCACGCCCAGGTGTGGTGCCAACACCAATTTTGGGGGGACTAAGCCCAAAAGGGCCAACAATGTTTAAAAAGTCCTATTTTTCCGATTTTTCTGAATTTTGAGGGATGGGGGTCCGGCCCCCTCATTCCCCCCAGAAAGACGTGCCTGGTTGAGATACCGCCCTCCCTTAGGAAAATCCTAGATCCGCCACTGCGCGTTAGCATATTACAAGCGTCTATGGAGACGTTCTTTTGGGATCGTGCTGCACACACCAACAGGCATCAGACACAGTCGCAACTTAGTGCACTGCTGTTTGTTTGCTTATTCCTTTGTTGCACCATTCCTGAACTGAACCTATCCTGGAACAAAGAAACTAACAAATGTGCAAGCATGCGGACATGAGGGAAAAATTGATAGGATATGGTGGTTTGGTAGGTACAACACAATGTTATGTTAACGGACCCGGACCCGCCGGGTCCGACTATTTGGACCCGGACCCGGACCCGAGGTTGATAGAAATTTTGGACCCGGACCCGGACCCGTACCCGACTTTCCTAAAATGTTGGACCCGGACCCGAATTTTCGAAAAAAGTGGACCCGGCACAACCCTACTATGTACGTATATCAGTGTTTATATTACTCCTTCACAATTTAGTGAATGTACGAGTTCCACTTTATTGTGTAATGCAGCCCAGTATCCATCCAGGCAGGGGCGTAACCAGGATTTTATTTCGGGGGTGGGGGTGAAATTTTTGAAGTTTTGTTTCTCGAGAACCATCAGGAGATATGCGAAAATGATGGCATTTTTAGTGTTTCTTGACGAGATATACGCCATGAAAAAGAAACAAATTTAAAAAAATTGAAAAATTTTCTCCCTTGATTTCAAACTTGGATATCAGAAATCTATCCTTTAACCTATCTACATGACTGATTTCGCAATATCAAGTTAAAGCTCGACTCCAAAACATTTCGAAATTCTTGTCTTTGCATTTAATTTTGCGGTTTCGCAAAGAAAACTAATGCACAAACGGCGCGAATTGCTCAAAATTTATGACATATTCGCCATTTTTAAGTCAAATCTGGGATTCTAAAGTAACAAAAGAGATAGAAAATAAGAAATCCGGCACGAAGTGCCGAAATGTTTTGAGTTTAGCAGCTCAAAAGTGTGCTAAAAAGGCAGTTTGGCTATCCTTTTAGTAGATTTCGAGTTTTTCATTTTTTCCTCTGAGGGACCTTTGTGAAAAATAAAAATATTTTCCCATTTCGGGCCAGTGTTTTTTTTGTACAAGGTATGTTTGTACATGTATATACAAAGATGGTCCCTAAAAGTCTTTGTACATTTTGTACACACAAATTTTCGGGAACTATAATATAGTACAGTAACGATTTTAGTGTATCAAAAACAGTTGTTCGACCTTTGGTAGTGTATTTTAACTAATTTCTAGGTTTCTGAGGGCAAAAATCACTAATAATCGTCTCAAAACGGTGCGAAGCGCTGAAAAATTGGACATTTTTCTTTTCAAAATGCAACTTCTGACATTATAAAGATATATATATATATATATATATATATATATATATATATATATATATATATATATATATATATATATATATATATATATATATATATATATATATATATATATATATATATATATATATATATATATATATATATATATATATATATATATATATATATATATAAATACACAATTACTCATTTCGGCGCGCGCGCCGAAAATTATCGCGAATTTTTAACCTTTTTTGCAGTTTTTCTCGTCCCAAAAATCTTTGTACATGTACAAAGACGGTCTCTCCAAAAGTCTTTGTACATCGGGAAAAATCTCCGAATACGAAAGAAACACTGATCTGGGCCACCCGCCCCCTCCGGCTGGTTACGCCCCTGCATCCATGATTATATTTCTAGGAGAATCGTTAAAATTGAGAAAATTTATTTGATGCGTTCAATTGCGACTTTACGTGGCGAAACCTTTTTTTGGGCATTCAGCGGATCTGGGTCACTTCTACAACTTCTGATGATAAAACACGTAACAAATTGAGTGATTCGGCGAAATTCTTTGTCATTTTTGCGCTTTTAACTCAATTTTGCAGCCTTTTTAAGGACAAACAATGGAAAAAACAGTAAAAATCCGGCGCGAAGCGCCCGAATCTTTTACATTTTTCTCTCTTTAAAATCAATTTTGTAGCTTTCTGGAGATAAGCAAAACAGGAATTATGTCTGTCGCGAAATCCAAAAAAGTTTTTTATCATTTCAAGCTCAAAATCTTCATGTTATGTGTAGACATGCATAGCACGAGAATTATGGGGGAGTGAAACCGGAAATCAATTTTTTTGGCTCAAAAATGGTGGATAAGCGTCAAAAACATCAATTTTTAGTGTTTTTGACGATGCAACATCTTCCTATAGTATAAAAACATATTTTGAAAAAGGGACGAAAATATCCGAATAAATGGAAAACTATATAGTCAAAAATGAGTATGTGGCGCCAAGCGCAGAAAATTTGACACTCTCGAGCTAGTTAAAACCTAAAAACACTTAAAACAGCACATTTTCTATGAATTATTAAGAAAATCGTGAATTCTGGGGAATGAAGAGAAAATTGCAGGTTTTACACGGACCGGATACTTCTTGAGGTCGGGTCCGGATCCGAAATTTTGGACAACCTCGGCTCCGGGTCCAAAGTTTTGGACAACCTCGGGTCCGGGTCCCAAATTTCGGTCGGGTACCCGACCATTGGGGTCCGGGTCCGGATACCCAGCACACTTCAACCGCCGCCCCTCGATTGGAACAAAAATTTTGAAAGGTAAGATAACTCACGAAAAGATGGAAAAATTGCATGTCTTCGTCGTAAAATCATCAAATTTTTGGCGCTTCGCACCGGATGTTAAGTATTTTCTAAAATTTAAGCCCAAGCGCGACCGAAAATGACACTTTTTATAGCTTGTTAAGTGAGAAAAATTTCTCCACAAAAATTTTAAATTTTATGATTGTGATGGATTGAGCATGTCCAAAAACGTCGGCAAATATGGTCTTCGCAAGCTATCCCGACGAATTTTCCGAGACAGATCAATTTATGTTGGGTCTGCCCCCTTCCTTGGCCGAATACGGACCTGCCCACGATCGTTAGAAATCTGAATATTGCGTATATCAACTTCTCATTATACATTTGTTACGGTTTTTCCATTGATGCCAGCTGCTCAATTTTTGGTTTGGTCGTTCTTTTACAAAGTAGTTGTCTGGTTGGTTGATTGGTTGCTCAATAATTGATTAATTTGGTTGTTTGACTGATGAACTTAGGTGATTTTCAAGTTATTCGCATGTATTTTCCTATATTCATCTTCCCACTTTCAGGTTGATTGTCTGCTAGTTGGTTTTCTAGTCATTTTTCTGTATTCCATCATTTTTCCTTGATTTTTATTGTAATTTGCAAAATTTCAATTGATACCGGCAGATCTTCCCTTTGATGCCGACCCGGCCCCCTATTGATCCAGGCAGCCTTTTTTTTGTACAAGGTCCGTTTGTACATGTACAGAGATGGTCCCTAAAAGTCTTTGTACATTTCGTACACACAAATTTTTGGGCACTATAATATGGTACAGTAGCGATTTTAGTGTGGCAAAAACAGAGTTGTTCGACCTTTGCTTACGTATTTTAGCAATTTCTGGGTTTCTGAGGGCAAAAATCAGTAATAATCGTCTCAAAACGGCGCGAAGCGCCAAAAAATTTGGCATTTTTCCTTTCAAAATGCAATTTCTGAAATTATAAAGATATATAGAACACATAATTGCTCATTTCGACGTGGAGATCCGAGAATTTTTGCGAATTTCTAACCTTTTTTGCAGTTTTTGTCTTCCAAAAATCTTTGTACATGTACAAAGACGGTCCCCAAAAGTCTTTGTACATCGCGGAAAATCTTTGCCGAATACAAAAAAACCGTGGATCCAGGTTGAATAAAGTTGCATGATTTACCAATGTACATGCTTCTCATTCCTCTCTGTGTCGATGTGTAGGCAGAATGACTAAGCTTTTAAATAAGGAACATACCTTTCAATAAAATTTCTTAGTAACACAAAAACGGAAATAAAAATGTATAGTTATATCTTGCATATTATTTGTCAAAAGAGATGTTACGCCTCGCCGTACAGTCAAACAATCTTTAATAAACACTCGGATAGTAGACACTCTCGCTTAATGAACATCCTTACCACCAGTTCCGGCGAACCTACTATGGTTTATTACAGTCAGAAACTCACTTAAGTACTCGGTTAACGGATAATAACCACGGTTCCATAACATCGTGGTTATATGTCAAAGTGGTAAAGACTTCGGTTAGTAAACATCTCACACATGCACACTCCGGGGGGTACTGGAGGGCATCCCACTACCACAATTTTTGGAAGGCATATCCCCTCAGGCCGTTTTGAGACTAAACCTCTTGCTCGAACTTTGGAAAAGCGTTAAATGACGTCTAACAGTATATTTAAGGTACATATACTATTTTTTCGAGCAGTAGACTGTCCAATTGATTCATTCGGACAATTAAATTCCATTATTTTGCATATTTTTGATATAACAGGTCATTTAATCGCCATTATCGTTACTCTTTTTATGCAAATTCAACAATGGATATTCATTAAGAATGAAATAAAACAAATTAAATATCAAAATTTGTAAAAATCTAACAATAAATAGGTAAAAAATTACTCATTCACCCCCACGAAACCTGATTTACCCCCTCTCAGAACTTTTGACCCTGTGCATGTATGAAACATCTGACAAGAAAAGGTGACTTAAAGACGCTGTAATTCACTTTTTAAAGCTAACCTAGCTAGTAAAGACATCGTTTCGTATATTAATCGCGCTCTGTGCACATTAAATGTCGAAATGGCTAATATTCAGAGGGATAGAGTAATATACGGTAACGTCCCGGGTGACCGACAGTCCCGGTTGACCGACAGTCCCGGTTAACCGACAGTCCCGGGTGACCGACAGTGCCGGGTCACCGACAAATAGTATAAAAATAGATCTGTCAATCAAAAAATTCCCGAGTAACCGACAGTACCTACTGGCCGACTGTTCCGAGTAGCCGACAGTCCCGGGTGGCCGACTGTACCGGATGGCCGACAAATCCGGTTGGCCGACTGTACCGAGTGGCCGACAGTCCCGAGTGGCCGACACTGTACCGGGTGATCAATAGATGTCATAAAAATTCCCAAATGACCCGGTTGTACTATTACTATGAATATATGTACATACGTACGTTTGTATGTATGCACGTACATTTTTTCAAAATCGAAATACGTAATTTTTCATTCTCTAAGAATAGCAATAAAGTTTTTACTGGCATCAATGTGAATATAAACTTATTACATGTAAATATTGTATATAACCTTATTATATGTACATATTTAATATAAACTATCAAACGTAAAAATTTTGCATCAAAGATTCATTTTTGTCACAATAAGTTTGAGTAGGGTAGCACTAAACAATAAGTTTTAGTACATAGGATAGCACTAATTTAGTTTAAGTAGGATAGCACTAAATAAGTTTAAGTAGGATTGCATTAAACAATAAGTTTAAGTAGGATAGCCACAATAAGTTTAAGTAGGATAGCCACAATAAGTTTGAGTTGGATAGCACTAAAATATTACGCATTGCAAATAATAGGCCCTTTTTACAAAATCCTGCATGTTTTAAATTTGCTATGAATTCGTATGATCAATGTTATCGCATTGGTAAAACTATTTATGTGCATGAATAGGTACCTACTTGAAAAAGCATTAATTCCGAAATCATTAGTCAGTTGGGAATTTTTATGACAAACCTATTATTACACCACTTGTCGGTCACCCGGGACTGTCGGCCACCCGGTACAGTCGGCCACTCGGGACTGTCGGCCACCCGGTACAGCCGGCCACCCTGGACTGTCGGCCAGAAGGGAATTTTTTGATTGACAGATCTATTTTTAAAACCATTTGTCGGTCACCCGGGACTGTCGGTCACCCGGGACTGTCGGTCACCCGGGACTGTCGGTCACCCGGGACACAATCTAATATACTGTCTTATTACACCTTTGGCTATAACAGCGCTGTGACAGGTAGACTCACGTAAATAATTGCTAACTGAGTTTTTAAGCACACTCGGTTAGTAAACACGGAACCCTTTGGTCCCCTCGGGGTGTTTATTAAGGGGCTTCGACTGTACATACTTTTCTTTAGCATTTAGCCGTTTATTACAGTAAAGGTGCGACGGGAGGACCTTGGATTCTCGTGCTCATACATTTTTTCTTGGTTTTTGATCTTTTCCTTTGAATGGTTTCTGTTTGATTGATTTATATACTGCAAGCAAAGTGTAATTATTTACACTTTATGCAGGCCCCTCGGCCAAGGGATGGCGGACCCAACATAAATTGGTCAAAACCTCGGAAAATTCGTCGGGATCGCTCGCAAAAACTTTTATTTTCGACTTTCTTTGACATGCTATATCCAGTGAGATCATTAAAGTCGAATTATGTTCCAAAAAAATTTTTGTATCAAAAGGCTAAAATACATGCGATTTTTCCATCTTTCCGTGCATTATCTTACCTATCAAAATTTTTTCCGGTCAAGGGGGAGGGGCGGCCTCCCTCCCTTAAATACGGCCCTAACTGTATGTGTATATGTGTAGATATTTCTTATTTCCTTAAAAGCTCAATGATAACAAATGCATGAATGTTTTGTCAAGTTTTTAAACTTTGGATTTTTACGAACCATAGTACCAGGATAAAGTAGCAATTACGTACGCTACACCGTGTATTGAATACTTTATTAAATCTACGTATATGTAGGTGTTAGATTTTTTGTGTAGACTTATACCAAATTACTATGTGCTATGCGTATTTCAAAGCGGACAAGCATGAAGATTTTGCAGTTTTCGATTTGTTCTTCAGACGCAATCCGTTTAACGTGAGCTACAATTCGTCTAGCTAGAACATATATTTCGCCACTTATTATTACTAGATAGAATTTTTTGACCCCTTTGAGTCTGTTTGCCCGTTTTAGCGGAAAATGCGGATTTATTGATCTATTGCACAATTATTTCAGCTTACCAGAAAGCAACATCTTTTTATTTTCGTGATGAAATATTAGTGGAAGAAGTAAAACTTCAATTTATGTATTTATTTTGTCTAGCTTTTGCTTTCTGAAATTTTGATGCGAAATGAGTCGAATTATTCTATCTTGGTAGCGATGAATACTTTTGTGCACATATGCACACTGAGGGGGTATAGGGGTATCCTCCTACCAGGACTTTTATAGGCATACCACCCTTGGGCCATTTTCGGGCCAAAACCTATTGTTGGAATTATAAAACAGCGCCAAATGATGCTCAGCGGTATGATCTCAAGTGTTATTCGAGTATAACGCTGTCTATTCACTCATTCAGACACTTTTTGTCCATTATTTTGTGCGTATTTGATATAGTATAAGTCGTTCCATCGTTTTTTATCATTTGTTTTCTTGCAAACGAATATTCAAGAAGAGCAAAATACAACAAATCAAAGCGTTTTTACGGGTCATAAGGGAAAGAAACGACAAAAATAAAAAAAGCAACATAAACATCACTTTAGCGCCATAATTAGTCATAAAAATTGATCATTCCTCCCCCCCAAGGAAACTCGGTGTACCCTCCTCCCAGAACTTTGTACCGTGTGCATGTATGCTTGTATGTTTCACGAATGCGTTTCTTTCAGCATGCGATTTAGTCTTAATGGCATACATGCAACAGGGTGCTTGTGGGGATTCCCCCAGCCAAAGTTGGTCGTCTCCCATCCTCCAAAGCCAAAAAATTTTGACTCCGCCCTAGTGTTTTATTTTTTGCACAGTGCTAATTTTTTTGACCTTGTGCAAAGAAAAGTTATGGCAATTGTTGCACAGTGCAAGGAAAAATCTGAGTAGAAGTCATGTAAAAGATTTTGATTTTTGAACAACTAGGTAACTTTTAATAATTATATTTCCTAAAATTTTGGCGCTTCACGCCGGTAATGTTTAAGAGATATAATTCTCTTCTTATTGGCGACTATACCATTGTAAATTTTTCGTGTCGTTTATCACTTTTTCATTGACATTGCTTATTCCCTTACTAAATTAATTTTTTATTCGCTTCGACAAAAACATACACATGGTGATAAAAACATGTTAAAAATAAGAAAGACCTAACATAGGTTTGATTCAGCTCTCTACATTTTCAAAATAATTCACTAAACTTTGAATGTTCGATTTCACAAAATTTCCTTCTCGTGGAAGGCACAATAATCTCTATGAAAACTTAGTAGTAAAATTGCTTTTTCTTCAACAAATATTTGGCGAATGCTGACTGAATCGTATAACAATACATTGAAGCGATCATAATGCTAAAAATATTCAGACATTTATTGAATGTGTCGTTTTTTCACACTTTTCGATCGCGACTAACACATGCTCAACACTTAATACTAAGGTTTTTATATCATAGCCAGCAGCAGTACCTAATAGTTGTTAGCAATCGTACTACATGTTTACATGTTTAAACTTTAATCAGATATTTTTTGTTAAATTAAGAAAATCAAAACTTGTGTAATTTTCAACGTAAGACTCGCTCACAAAATCACAAACGTTCCTTTCAAACTTTAAAACGCGATAGAAAATAGGCAAGCGTTATGCATGCCAACGGAAACGACTGAAAACCCAACGTTCTTATTACTGGCATTATATTCACATGGAAATAATCCAAAATGCAATAGATTTGTGACCGCAGTTTTTAAATAGCGATTTTCTAAATGTTTGCATTATGTGAAAGACACAATAGTCAATACGGTATTTAATCCAACCGCAGGAAAAATTCACTCAGATATGCATAGTTTAAAAAATTTTTGGCCGCGCCAAAGGATTTTGGGAAATTTCTTTGCGCGGCGCAAAGAGGCCCTCTCCGATTCTAGGATTTAGCCGTTTTTACGTGTTTTTTGGCTGTTTTGGCTGAAAATTGGTGGTCATTTGAACCCCCCTTTTCCCCAGAAATGACTGGGACACCCACCTAGAATTTTGTGCATTTACATTAATGCTTAATGAATATAATCAGACCCGTATTCATAATTTTATTTGGGGGGGGGATTTTCCGAAGTCAGGAGAGGTGGAAACAATAATGACATTTGCGAGCGCCCTTCGCCAAACTCTAGATGATGACGATGAAAATGTTTAGAGAAAGACAATTGATCTTATATATAGAAAATCTACAGTTAAAAGTCGCTGTGGACCGACAGCTCAATATTTTGTTGCAGTTTGACTCGTTGAGATCTCTAAGTTGAAACATAATTCTTGGCACCTTAATGATTAACAATAAAGAATGATTAATAAGCTAGAGAAATTGGACAATGTCTAGTTAGCTCTAACTTGGGCTTCTTTGAAAATGAAAGTTATAGAAAATATTGGGCACGAAAGTTCTGCGTTTTACTGCTGTAAAACTGTGTGAATCCCTGTCCTTCGGTCTTCAATGCTACTTTGAACATTTTTATTTTTTTTGGACGACCCTTGCAAAAAATGAAAACTTTTTACGTTTCAGCGGAGGGTCCCCCAGCACCCCTGTATACGGGTCTGAATATAGTCTGCTTCGTTCAGGGTGCCTTTACCATATTCGCTGGATTGAGTGATTGTTTGAAATTCGTTGAAGACTTTAAATTTACTCAAAATGGTAAGTCTTTACATTATTGTATTGTTGAGGACGCTGTGTGTGTGTTTATTGTCCGTTAATTAGATTCAATAGGATATAATAATATACAGTCATATGTACATGACGTAATTGACGAGTGAAATGAGCAAAAACAAAAAAAGCTTTGATTGATCTTTTTGCACTTGGTATATTATTTAGACATCGAATGAGGATAACGAAAAAGGCGAGAAATAGAAATACCGGTTGGAAAATATGTACTTAAAAAATAAAAGATTGGAGACGATTCGTGACATTATACGTTCCCTATGTATTTATTTTAGAAGATTAAAATAAATATAGTATTTTACGTATTTTACAGTATTTTATACAGTATTAGTATTAGTATATTTTTTATTAGTATTTTTAGTATTACTATTTTATACATTACAGTATTTTACGTTCCCTATATATTTTCTATAATAAATAAAGTGAACGAAAGTCGGATATATATTCCTGCTCTCTTGACTGCATCTTTACTATAGTCTGTTCCATTCGAAACGGTCCATTCTATCTAAATCCTTATCAATGTATCAGTTTTTCACTGCACAAACGGCTTTTTCAGTCACGCTCTCGTAGTAGCTGGCTGCTTTAAACTCTTCTAATGATGTTTAATTTGTTTTGCTTAAAATATGGCACATCTAACAAACTGCCGCAACAACCTAACCCGTAAAATATTCCGCTACAGTAATAAACCCTAAAGTGAAAATGGGCCATTTGGAATGGAACAGACTATACATAATTACGAATGAATCGAAATAAGATGCTGATATCTTTTGTACAAATTTGTTTTTACAGCGATAACTATGTTTGCATTGTTCTTCAGTCTCACTAATTTAAACAATTTCTAAATAAAGACTGTTTTAAACATCAACTCTATTTTAGATTGTTTTCGTTCTATCTAAACATATTTAAATATAAGTGTACAGTGTAGCGCTGAACTTTGCGCTGCGCATAATCCGGTATTAGTTTACAACGTACAAATGCATTGAAGCAATGCAACGTTTACAGGAGTATGCGTATGCCGAATCTATATTATCAAACGTATTATCATTTGTAATTCTACTGCTGACCTTTAATCACGCCAATTACATATAAGCATAATAAATAGAGTACTAAGTGCGAGCGGCTAGTGATAGTATTATACACATTTTAACTTAAGTACGGATATCACGGTAGTTGAAAATATGCATGAGCTGAAGAGCCGAAAAGATACGATAGGTGTTTTATTTGAATTCAATGAGTGTGGCGTGTAGTTGATGATCCTTCTAATCAGCTAGGAGTGTTATATTAAGTATGATTTGCAGGCACGTAGCTGATCGTCCTATTTTAAGGGGATCAACACCTATTTGGGGGGACTAAGCCCAAAAAAGCCAAAAATAGCATAAAATAACGTTTAGAAAGTCCTATGGGTCCGAACCCCCCACATTCCCCCCAGAGATATGTGCCTGATGATTTGATTATCTTCGATCATACATGCATATAGGGAGGGGTGAGAGGGGGTATTACCCCTCTGAAGGGTCCAAACATTAAGTGCTGTCGAGCAGTTTGAGCCAAAGATAGTGTATTTTCTGGCGATTTTCATGTAAAACAGCCAAAAACGCAATTTACTGTACTAAATATCCCGGATTTTACCCCTCTCCTGACCCAAAAATCTCGATTTTACTCTCCCTGACCAACCTGACCTTGTGCGTCTGTGCTCCTGATTGTGCTCTGAGGCTTGTGCCCCGACACTGGGGCCGGGGCAATATGTTATGCACACTAATGTATGCTGACCCAATAAAAGTACACTTCAAATTATTTACGGTACTTTTTTACATTAGTTTTTAATCATATAACTGAAAAGGTGATTAATTTCAGGTTTCTCACCGTATAATGGCTTCAAATTAAAAGCTTAAGAAGAAAAAACGATTTGAAAAATATCAATGATGCGCGTGATACTGAATTAGTCCAATTAAATGACAATTATTAGCGATAAATTATAAATGTGCAACTGTCTTCAGATTTTAAAAACTTCATGACTGATTTCCGGGGAGGTAAAGAAGCGAGGTTATTTCGAAGTTCGAAATAGAATACCATATCTCTTTTGATCTAAGCTCTCCAGTAATGAATGATCTCAGCTTAGAAATTTTTTCTGATGCTACGTGCTCGTCATTTTTATTTATGGTAAAGATTAATCTTTCCGCCGAAAAGCCAAACAAAGTATAAGCATTTCAGTTCAAAGCATGTATTTTTATGTTTAACATTATCATTTTTGTTCCAATTTCTACTTTAAAAGTTCATTAATTTTCAGTAAAAAAACTGTTAATTTATCTATTGATTATATATGTGTATTGCAGTTCTTGGATTTGAGACTCCCGATTCTACATTTTCTATTCCGAATTAGTCATGTCTTCCAGCTGTACTAAGCCGTAGAAATTATGGATGTACAAATTCTAAACATTCTTTCCTTGCCAAGATTGTGGCTGATGCGATAAATATTCTCGACAGCACTAGCTTGATTTTCAAGAAATTCCTTAAAGTTGTAAATTACGAAACAATATTTATGTATGAATTTAGGTCAGGGCACCAAGAACTGCGATCACAGCATCAAATCTCGCTTCCTGCTTAAGCTGACCCTATCATTAACATGCATTCCGTCTGTTCAGAGTTCAGAGATCATCGAATTTCATTCATTAGGAAAAATTTATTCGTCATACGGTTTAGGCTATTTATTTCGAGATGAACTAAAAAATTAATAAATAAATCATAAATCTATCAATGATATAATAATTGTTATATTAATAATAAATATTGATATATTTATTAATAAGTAATCTAAAAGTGAAGCGTATACGCTAAATTTAAATTTCTTAACTTGGGTCCAAATCTACATTTCGAGCTCTAGACCAATTTAACGATCCAACTATGCCATTTGAATTCGTCAGTATTCTGAATTATACCATTTCTTTGGTTCCTCATAATTTCCAGAATTGATTTTGAAACAAAATCTTAGAGTTTTACAATTAATTACAAAAGTTGTAGCCCCGGCCCGAGGCAAGCCTTGCCCCGGCCCAGGACCAGGGCATAATCCTTAGCACCGAAGCCGGGGCCCGGGATTGGGACATCCCTAGTATTTAGCTTTCGAACACGACTGTAGTCAATGACTTCTTGTTAATCTAGCACGAATCAAGTTAGCTGGAGCCGGTCCTTTAATCGATTGCATACATATACATAAACATTCCGAAACCTGAAACGCTCTGAATTTCCAACTTCAGTCATCGATATCGTTCTATGCGAAATTTTATAGATATTGAGTTCTTGAAAAAAGTGCTATCGAAGGACGTAGAAAGTGAATTTTACGAATATTTGCTCAGCATTGACTGTTCGAAGGTGAAGATAAATGCTATTCCCGAAGGTTCAGTTGTGTTTCCACGCATTCCACTTATTGTAGTCGAAGGACCACTGGCAGTTTGCCAATTGCTAGAATCGACGCTGCTCAACTTAGTCAACTATGCAAGGTGACTTCCGCATTGACTCGTTCATTTTGATATTGAATTTACATTATAAACGTGGAGGCATACTGTCATTCGGTTTCGAACTGGCGTAAAAACGAACGAAAAAAATTAAACTGCTTCATGCGACTCCTCTCTCATTCTCATTATTATTACTGTCGAACTCCTCGTGAATTTCTTTCCGATGGTAGCAACGTTTAATGTCTTTCCTTCGTTGTTTAGATAAAAACAGGTGCACAAGGTCAGGGTCGGCAGGCGGAGGGTGAAATCCCGAAAATCTAGAACAGTAAATTTAATGTTCACGATTTTTTGCTGTTCAAACGATCAAAATAGTCAAAATTGCCTATGAAAGGTTTTCTCGTGGTGAAATCGCATTTTTTAAAGCATTTCAGTCCATTTTGACTGTATTATATAACTTTTAATATTAAAAGATGTAAAAATTGATGAGTTTTGCGCGCTTTTTGAGTTTAAAGTACAGAAGTAAGAATACTCGGCGCGAAGCGCCGGAAAATTTCTTTTGACATTTTCACTGCTTTTGACCTTAAAAATGATGCAAAAAACGTTCCATCATCTCAAAATCATCGGACAGCACCTGTCCGGCTGACCCTTCAGGGGGAAATACCCCCTCCCCCTCACCCTTTTGTGCATGTTTAGATAGAAATCCTGCGGAAACGTCAAATCTAAGTCACATTTCTAAAAGTCTGCCCTTTAGACGAACTTCAACAATAATTAACAAGTCACATCTCACCTTCCATTCGCGCAAAAGAATATTATTTTCATCTTGATAACTTGACCGTATTTTCACCTGATTTTGTATTCTAAAAGCTGCATGAGATAATGTATTTCATAGTCGTGTGAACCTGCTTAAAATATGTAAATAATTGACCAGCTTGATGACTACGAATGCAGCGAGATGTCGGTTGGCTGCAGGAACTGACAAGGAATTACTGGAATTTGGTTTGAGGCGAGCCCAAGGACCCGATGGAGCCGTATCCGCTTCGAAGTACGCTTATATAGGAGGTGCGTTATACAATAGTAGGTATTAAGCAGATAAACAAAATTAAATGTAGGCCTAGCAAGCATACGCCTACGAGGGGATTGGTAAATCCTAAATCACCTAAAGTCAGTCGTCCCCTCATTTTCCAAAAAGGCCCCCGATTTCTGACTAAAACCTTGCATTCATAGGTCATTTTAGATGTCTTAATGCCATTTTTGACTAGAATGCGAAGGTCATTCACTACCTGTCTGGGATATGTCCGATTACCTCCTTCCAAAATTTTAAACAGTATGAGCATCTATGCAATATGCGCAATCAGTATTTCATGAATATACCGAAGCGATTGTGAAAGTGTAAATTACTAGTCCTCTGAAGGGCTATTACTTTGGCAAAAAGCGCCATATGTGATGTTCCTCAGCGAATTAATCAAGATAGAGAAGAAGAAATCTGAAGAAATGCCAATTTTACAATGATCTCCTTAATTTAATTTTTTACACAGTATTAAGCAGTAGTTAACGCCAAATGCGCAAAAATTATTGTTGAATGTAATTAAAACCTTGCACGATCAAAGAATGAGAAGAGAGGACCCTAGGTTTCCTATGGTTGAAAATCAGCTTGCATATGTCGTGAAGTCTCATTGTATGTATGCACATAAGCATGTATGAAGCTCATTTTAGGAGCAGACTAGATCATAGATGATCTGGCTGACGTGAGTAGAGGTTTTTCTACCCACAGAAAATTTTTCTCCTAGAAATTTTTGCCGTTCAGAATTCGCGATTTCCCAAAAGTTTCCGTTCCCAAAAGTTTCCAAAAAGGTGATGTGAGCGTTTTTAGATATCTATTTGCTCAAAAAAGTCCAATTTTCTGCGCTTCGCGCCATATACTTATTTTTGACTAGACTTTGTCCAATTTATTTAAACTTTCGAATTTTTTAAAATGTTTTTTTTGCTCAAGAAATATACAGAATCGTCAGAAACTTGAAAATCGATATTTTTAACGCGTATTCACTATTTTTTAGCCCTAAAAAGGCTTTTTTAAATTTCACTCCACCCCAGAATCCCCATGCCGTACATGTCCGGATTTGATCATTTATGTTTCTGCGCATCTAATGTTTTGAAAAAATTTTTCGGCGGCTGATCTTGCGGGCAGCGTATCTCTCCCCTTCAGTATGAACTAGCCTTGTAGTGTTCAAGCACATAAGGTCCTTACACCATCAGCATTCTACGCCCACATTGTAATGAAAGAATTATAGAGAAAAACAAAGCTTAGCTTTGATTGCGAAAGCCCGAAATCGAAGCATTACATGATTAAAAATATGATCGGAACCAGTTACCATTGTGTTTCATGCACAAAATGTTTGTTTTTCGGTTATGTTGTTATAGTCATCATATGAGCAGTCGTTTTGTCTACTTCAAGCACTTCTGCTGCCCTGAAGAATTCTTATCTAATCTAGCTCGTGATAGATCTGTGCTTTGTTGTAACTCTACGCGTTCTGGAGGTTTGACCCCCAAGGAACGACCGGGCGCCCTGTTCTGGTCTCGGCCATGTCTAGTGAACCCGGTCCCGTCGAAAAACGGGCCGGGCCTCGGCCAGGCCTTTTAAAAGCAGAATAAGGAAGGTAAGTTTAGTTGTCACGAAGAAATATTTGTATTGTCAATAATATTAGAGTGATTCACACATGTAACGGGGGATGGGGGTTCGCGGGGTCCCCCACTCAAAATCGGACGTTTCCCCATTCTCCCTGAGTCAGAAAATTTTTGACTTCTATGATTTTTGGAAAAAGTTGCATTTTTCGGCCATTTTTACGTGTTTTTTTTCGGCATTTTCGGCCGAAAATTGAAGGTCATTTACCCATACCCTTTCCCCTTGAAATGACCCGGGATCCCCAACCAAAATTTTGGGCCGTCACATTTATGTTGCGATTATTTTGGGAAGTTCTTGAATCTACTTCTCTGCAGCTTCTAACACTTTTATCAAGCTTTTATGAAATTAGCGCCAGACAGATCTTGATTTTCTCTTCACTTTTTTTCATCTGACTTGCTTCAAGAAATATTTTAACAACAATTGAATGAGATTAAATGTAGATCAGCATAAAGTCAAGAACTGCACCAATTTTGATCTAGCATTTTATGTATAAATGAGCAATAAATTCAGAATTAAAATGATTTAAATGAAATCCTCAACAACGATTACATTTTGGACTTGAAGTATTTTAGGAAAGTATTCCTTTCACACTAAAGTAATTATTCCAGCACTTTCAAAGAATATCTCACAAAAAATTTTTTCGAAAACATATTTTGTTGCATACCTAAGCAATTACAGAGTTATCCGCACAGGAAAATCCAAATGAATAGTGCCTAATCTATCATTTTCCTTAAAGATCACAAATTTGAAAATGAATTAAAATTTATTAAGAAAAAATTCATAGGGAAAAGAATAAGAGCTTTTTGAACGAGGCTACGATTGTGAAGTTCAAAGTCTAGAAAGATTCTACTGGGCTAAGATTGTAAAGTTTAGAGTCTAGAAAGATTCCTGACATCATTTCTGCGCACTTTACGAACTGAACATTAAAATATTGCCTAAATTCACATCAATTGTTGTACTAAATGAGTGTAAATTATTCTAGCTGATTTTTTTAAAAATTTATTTACATATTTCATTTGATTGCAGAGGGGGTATACCGAGTTTTCTGGGGGGGATAAACGAGCACATGATTTTGTTATGTAGTGTAAAATTCATAATTTGTTGTATTTTATTCTTTTTGAACAGTTGTATTGCGGTTAAATTTGCATGAAAACAAATAGTAATTAGGGTCACGAAATGGCCTTTAACATAGATATACGAAATAGTGAAAGAAATGCGTCTGGATGAATGAATTGAATAGACTATTGCTTTAAAAATAAGTATATTCGTCTGAAATTATACTGTTAGACGTCGTTTGACACTTTTTTATGGTTCGACTTCGAGCAATAGATTTTGGTCCAAAAATGCCTTGAGGGGGGTATGATTTTCAAAAGTTCTGGCAGGGGGTGCCACCCCCCATACCCACTCAGTGTGCATGTACATATGATATTTCTTCAGGCTTTGATGGGACTAGCAATGTTTTGGCTGGTCGTCTGTTTGATATTCCCCTTGGAGGCACTCATGCCCATTCATTCGTTAGTTCGTTCGAAGTTCATGACCTTCGTGACAAGGTATTCGTGCGTTGTAATGTCTTAATGGATAGTTGTTTGTTCAAAAAAATTGATTCAAGTATTACAAAATTCCAAAGTATATATATATATATCTAGAAACAATTTTCAATGTTAATCATTATTTTTCATAATTGTACGAAGTTCATTGACTACAGAATTTATAAATAATTCGTAAGCTATGCAATAAATGGAAATGGAAAATAGTACAGTTGGTACTTAGATTCTAACTTAAGACATGTTGCTTTTATTTTATGTTCTGTCTACTGATTTACTTGTCTTTTAGAAAATTCTTAGAGATAAAATGGACGGTGAAAAAATTGTCGACTTCACTAGCTTAGCGCTTGAATTCCGACAGTCGTTGGTTGATAGAATTATGAAAAAAATAATAGTTGAAGAAGTGAATCACGGAGAATTCGCTGCTTTCATCTCTTACGCCGTCTCATTTCCTAATTCTTTTTGGGCCCTCGTTGACACTTACGACGTTTTAAAGTAAAACATGCAAACAATGACTATTCATGCTGAAGTCCATAGATTATTTTGAAAGTTCAATATTTTCTAAAGCAGACTTTTTGACATATAGCTATAGCCGTCCTCGTCGAAAATATTACTCCTTAACTTATAACTGGTGATTGTACTAGTTTTTATGTGTAATAGTCGTACAAGTCATCCAATGCATTAAGGAAACAGCCTTTCCTGAGCTTTCAAATTGCTCAACTCAGGTTTTATTGTCAGTGAACTTAACATTAGTTGATTCGGGTGGCGTATCAGAAATGTACATATAAAGAGTGGTCCCTAAAAAGGCTACATTCCGATTTGACAGGTCATAACATCTGCTCATGTGAATTTCGCTAAAGCGATATGTTTACACCCTACTTTAATATTGTTTAAACGCCGATAGCGTCATTCGCACCCTCTTTGACGATGTCCTGAAATTTTTGCCTTCGGTAGGACGCGTATTTATTCTGGAGGTTTAAAAATGTGCTAATTAATTTTTATTGTCAAAAATGTCAAAAAAGTTGACCAACATATACAGTAATGTAATCCAATGCAGAATCCCTGGGGTTTAAACAGTGAGATGTAAACACATTGCCGTAGTGCAGGCACCGCTAGAAGCTGGCCAAAATTTTTAACGTTGATCAAATAAAGACACCTATATAATGCAGCTGGTCTTAAAATTTTATTTTCAGATCAGCCGAGGTTATGACGTATTAAAAAATATAGCCTTTTTATGGGCCATACTGTATAATGTATTCAGAAGCGTTTTTATACATTACGGTGTTTTTAGAAGTGTTTTGCATTTTTGGATCACTGCCTGCAGTATATGGTTCTGAAAAATATGAATTAAGTAATAATGTAGAAATTTTAAGCATTTTCAATGTTTTAGACTCAATTTATAGCGTTTTTGAGGACAAACAATGCAGAAATGTAGTAGGTACGCAGGTATATCTGGCGCGAGACGTTACATATATGGAATTTTCAAGATTTTATGCCTTTTAAAATTAAGTCTTAAGATAAGCAACGCAAACACTATATCTGGAACGAAGCGCCGAACATTTTTGACATTTTTATCCTTTTAAGCTCAATTTTGCAATTTTATCTTTTCTCAATTTTTATCCGGCGAAAAAATGCAAAGTGGTGTGATAGCTGCTTTGCTTTTGGAAAGATTGATTATAAATAAAATGAGTTTTGGAGTCGATTGAAGTTCAAATTTAGGACAGACCTAAAGTAGTTCTCTTATAGTCATCATTACATATTTTAGATATGATTGATATAATTTTTAATTAGTTTTAGTCCAAAATAATATTTGTGATTTGAATAGATATGTAAGTGAAAACCGATGCAAGTAACTAGAATAATTTAATTAAATTCTTACTTCTGTTTTCCATTTCGTGTCATTTTGACTTCCAAGGTCGATTATGCATTTCAATGTGTAGAAAACATACGACGACCATCATTTAACTGTGCATCCTGCAGGATGCATGTTTATTCTTTACGGGCGTAACATAAGGAAAATGTGAATTCTTTCAAGTGCGCCGTATCAATGTCGTAGGATGCTTTTTCCAGTCCTTTCGCTTTTATTACTAGATGCATTGTTAAAAAACTTTTTGCGGAAAAATGACGTGCTGTCTGTAAATATGTACACAACCACATATGGGCGTTGTGGTTTGGGGTTTTAACTCACCCAGAATCTGAAACCCCTGAAATCGATAAACCCTTCAGAATGGATTTTTTCGGCTTCTTTCCGATTTTTCCCGTTTTGATCCCCCAGAATTTGGCTGCTGCCCGTCTACGTACACAACTGCGAGGTACATAGAATGAACAGTCTGGGTGACTCGAGGCTCTTAAAGTTGATTTTTTCGTAATATGCATAACTCGCATCATTGTTCAGAAGTGGCATTGTCAACTTTTGCGCCTGCGCTTTGGCTCTTTATTCACTTAGTTATCAGCCAATGGGAGTACGAATAGACAGTGGCGATTTGGCTTATTTGTCCAAAGAGACGCGACGCGTTTTTCAACTAGTGGCCAATGAGTACGGTTAGACAGTCGAACTTAGATTCAAGACGCCCTGGATATATGTACACATAAGACAATTCGGTTTATTGAACAGTTAAACTTCTAGGCTTAATTAGTGGCGGATCTAGGACTTTCTTAATGGGAGGGACGGTACTCCAATTTTACTGGGAATAGTAAATAATAGGTTCAAAAATTTGTACGTTACGTATGGAACAGCGTTTTTCCGCGTTTTATGCTGTTTTTTATTTGTAATCACTTTTGGCGCATCATTTGTTTAAAAAACTTTGGAATTTTTGATAATTTTGTGCCAAAAAATCGTTGAAATTCGTTGGCTTTAGCGAAAGCTCGGTGCGAAGCGCCGAAAGATTTCCTGCTCGATTTCCTGTATTTGTAGCATCTGACGTGGAACGTCAAATTCTTTAAAAGGTTCGCCTGAAAATGGATTAATTTTTTCTGAAATAGCTTTCTTTGCTCTCTAAATTGTTTTTAAACTTGTTCCATGAGCAAAAATGGCTCCCAGGCCGTCAAGAAAATAAACAAATGTCATTAATATGTAGGTGTTATCTGGCGCGAAGCGCCGAAAACATTAGAGAAATTGTGATCACGGACGGCTAAAAATCATCGCAAATTAAATTTTATTCCTTATCTCGTCAACTATTTCGGGCCGATGGGGAGGGGGCGGCTATCGCCCTCTTACGGCCTCACTCAAATCCTCCCCTGGGCCCGGTCTTTTGTAATGCCTGTTCGAAGATATACCAAAAATTGCCTGTTAGACGCTTAGCCAGGCTCGTATCCAGGATTTTATTTGGGGGGGCGAAAATTTTGAGGTCAGATATCGCGGGAACCATTAGGAGATGGGCGAAAATAAGGACATTTTTTGAGCGTGCCTCAACAACAAAAAATTTCAGGGGAAATTTTGAAAAATTTTCACTTTATTTCATACCCATATTACACAAATCTATCATTTAAACAACCTACGCAACTGATTTCTCATTTTTTAATCGACGAATAATTTCCTAATTTCTGTCTTTGTATTTAATTTTGTGATTTACAAAGAAAAATAATACGAAAAATGAATAATTCGACGCGAAGCGCCGAAAAAAATTGATATGTTCTACATGTCTAAATCAAATTTGAGCGATTTCGAACGGGCTGGAAGACAAAAACTACAGATAAACGATAAAGAAAATTTAGATTTCACTAGCTCAAAAGCACGCTAAAAACACGTTTTGGTGGTGTTTTAGACCTACTTTGGGAATTTTTGATTTTTCCCTCTGGGGATCATTGTGTGATTCGAAAATTACTCATCATTATTTGGAGGTGGGGCTGCCTCTCCTCCTCTGAATACAGGCCTGCACTCGGCTATTAGTTTATAAGATGCAGCTGATCTGGTCCCATTGCATTAATCTAACACATAAAGTAGGGTATGCACGACAAACTGCTTTAAGACGCGGCTAATTCAAGTGGCAAAAGGTATGGTTTATAAAAAATGCTATTAGTACTATTGCGAGGAAGAGTTGATGACGTGCACAGTGAGAAATTAATGAAAAACACTAAGGCATCAGATATTTTCACTGGAATCGTTATCTGATACTTTTCTTTGCAAGTACCTAATCCGTAACCTTGCTTATGATTAAGACGTCACCGGGCTACATACAAAGAGCATGGGGTTGAGGAGGGGGTAAAATCCCCTTTGAGCTCCGGAAAACGGTTAGCTATACAGCCATTTTGGCCGAAAAGGCATTCCTATATAGCCGTTTGTTGGGCTCAGAAAATGGGCTATATAGCCTTTTTGGGATCAGGAAAGTAGCTATGTAGCCTTTTTGGACTCAGAAACATAATCGCACCTTTGCTCGGCTATAAGACGTATTTAAACCAGGTCCCAAGGGGTGTCTTTTATCCGAGTTTGAATGTATTTATGATTTTTCTCACACATAAGTTACTATCAGGGTGGCCACTCACCCGAAAATCCGGGAAAAACCCGGGATTTTCGTTAAGAAATTTAGTTTGAACTCAGTTTTCGTAGGCCAAAAATATTGAATTAACAGTACAATGTTACATTCTTTATCGCTTTTAATATCATGCTAGTTTACGTCTTTTTATAATTTATGTATCATGCAACATTTATTTCCGTTTTTCTTCTGATTGCTATTTGTGTATTCTCATTGTTTGATATAGATAGTAGCTATTTGTACTATTGTTCGTTAAGACGTTTGTGCAACAGTGTTTTTTGTACTCGGCAAAGATTTTTCGCGATGTACAAAGACTTTTCAGGACCGTCTTTGTACATGTACAAAGATTTTCGGGAAGAATAAAATTGCAAAAAAGGTCTGAAATTCGCCAAAATTTTCGCGCTTAGCGCCGAAATGAGTAATTGTGTGTTCTATATATCTTTATAATGGCAGAGATTGCATTTCAAAAGGAGAATTTTCAAATTTTTCGGTGCTTTGCGCCGTTTTAAGACGATTCTTAGTGATATTGCCCTTAGAGACCCAGAGATTATCTAAAACACACTATCAAAAGTCGAGCAACTCTGTTTTTACCACACTAAAGTCGCTACTCTACCATATTATAGTACCCAAAAATTTCTGTGTACAAAATGTACAAAGATTTTTGGGAAGACAAAAACTGTAAAAAGGTGTAAGATGCCCAAAAATTTCGGGCGCTTCGCGCCGAAATGAGTAAATGTTTGTCCTATACAAGGGGCGGATTTAAGGGGGCGGGAGGGCGGCCCCCCTATTGGCCAAAAATATTTGGCGAGATAAAGAATGGATAAGCAATTTGCAATGATTTTTGGCCGTCAGTGACCATAACTTCTCAAATTTGTCCGGCGCCGCGCTGGATGAATGACATTTATTGGCGACATGAAAGCACGTTTTTTGTATTCGGCAAAGATTTTTCCCGATGTACAAAGACTTTTCGGGACTGTCTTTGTAGATATACAAAGATTTTCGGGAGTACAAAAACTGCAAAAAATGTCTGAAACTCGTATAAATTTTCGGCGCTTCACGCATGAGTAATTGTGTGTCCTATATATCTTTATAATAGCAGAAATCGCATTTCAAAAAGAAAAAAGTCAAATTTTTCGGCGCTTAGCGCCGTTTTAGAAGATTCTTAATAATTTTTGCCCTCATAAAACCAGGAATTAGCCAAAATACACTACCAAAGGTCGAACAACTTAGTTTTAACCACACTAAAGTCGCTACCGTACTATATCATAAAACCCAAAAATTTGTGTGTACAAAATGTACAAATACTTTTAGGGACCATCTCTGTATATGTACAAACGGACCTTGTACAAAAAACACTGCCTGGAAGCCATTTTCTGTTCATGGCGGTTTCAAAACAATTTTAACAGCTATTTCTGCATAGTTTTCTTCTATTTTCAATAAAAATTTCGATGTTTCGCATCAAATGCTATAAATACTGGAAATCAAGCAGTAAATCATGCTTCTAGACGTCTGTCCGCCTTAATTTCACAAATTTTTCGGAAAAGTCCAAGTAATTTAATGATTGTTTCGCACAAAATTGTCTAACATTCTATAATTTTTAGAAAAAATATTGCGTCAAGTGATTTTATGTAAAAGTATACCATGTAAAACACTGAAGAAACGCTATTTTGCGCATTAAGAGCAAATTTTTGGACCTATTTTTGAGTGTTTTTGGAAAAGTTGGGATACCGCGTCCCCCCTTAGGAAAATCCTAGATCCGCCACTGGTCCTATATAAGCAGAATTTGCATTTAGAATGGAAAAATGTCAAATTTTTCGGCGCTTCGCTGCGTTTTGAGACCATTTTTAGTAATTTTAGGCGTGAGAAACCCAGAAATTAGCTGAAATACGCTACCAAAGATCGAAAACCCTGTTTTACCACACTAAAATCGCTACTGTGCTATATTATAGGCTGCGAGAACTGCTATCGACAACTCGTTAGCATCATTGACAAAGAAATTATGATTGTTCCAAAACGTTTCGTGTAGTATTTGCATTTGTTTGATTAAAAGTTGCTTGTGCCTTATCCTTTTTCATGTTCTTATCATGACACTTCTGCGTATATAGTGTGCGTTTTAAGCATGATTTAAAACCGGGAAATTTTCCATAAATCACCCGGTAAACTCCGGGAAAAACCCGGAAATTTTATTTTGGGAAACCAGTGGCCACCCCGTACAATGTATTATATGTAGTTTTTGTACAAAAGGATCGTACAAACATCTGTAATCGTTTACTTTTGATGTAAAGATAACCAAAACTGAAATGCAGCTAAAAATGAATAGTTTTGCGAATACGAGTAGTTATTCGTATGTCAGAAATTAAAACTATCATCTTCGGCTGAGAATGCTATGTGAATAGTACGTTAATTTGACAATGCAGCGAACGTAACGCTTTTAAGTGCTTCATGTTATAGTGACATTGGTGGTCTACTCGTTTTGAGTTGACCGTTGCCTAATCATTTCACCTCTTTCGAAATTTCACGTCGAAGAATCCAGCTATTTTCGCGAATAAGTCATCACTAATCTAATTAATTTTTCGTTTTTAATTGGAAAAATCTGAGAAAAATCATACTCTTATAAGCACACATTGGCGTGGGGCGTTTGTATCCCCCAAAGTTGAAATATCCCCGCAGATTACTGTACTCTCAGAATTCTATTTTTAGTAACATTTTTGCTGATTTACCCCATCATGACCTTCCAGAATTTTGGTGCTGCCCATGTATGCTTACAACGTGGGTCAGTTCCCAATTGCGTTTTGTTTTTTAATCACCGATCAAAAATTGAAAAGTCTGAAATTTCGAACTGTTAATCTTATGAACCTACTTTAACTAGCACTACTTTCTATTGTGCTTTTATTGTATGTTGGTAGGTTTAACATTCCGTCTTTTGCTCGACTAAAAATCGTCGTTAGCAACGACCTGAACGAGGATACAATTTTATCTTTGGCCGAACAAAACCACGAAGCCGATTGTTTTGGAGTGGGCACTCATCTGGTCACTTGCCAAAAACAACCGGCCCTTGGCTGTGTGTACAAATTAGTCGAGTTGAATGGCACGGCTCGAATTAAATTAGGCGAAGATGTGGCCAAGGTTACAATACCGGGCCGCAAACGATGTTACAGATTGTTTGGCAAGGATGGTGAGGAAAATTAACTTAGAATTATAAAGAAAAATTGAAAATTAAAAAAAGATTTTAAATTAAAAATTGAAAATTCAATTTAAAATCATAAAGAAAATTGAAATTATAAAGAAAATTAAAAATTATAAAGAAAATTTTTCCAATTATATTAAAAATCGAAATTTTTAAAAGTATAATTAAAAAAAATTTCTTCCTAATTAGCTACACATTTTCATCTTAGTATGGCACAGATCCCCAAAAAAACGTGGGTTTGTTACTTGAATCCTAACTGAGGGTCAGCACTCAGCAGCCATTTTGTGGGATGTCGGCATCGGCAACCATGTTGTAGGGGGGTCAAAATTCGCCAAATCCTCTAAGAACATGTAGGTTTGCAGCAGAAAAACGTCTAGTTAGTGTGAATGGATGCGTACCGATACATGCATTGTGTGATACGCACATACGTATAACAGAAGGGATAGGAAGATCCTCCACCCAAAGTTGGCTGTCCACCATGCACCCAAAGCCATAAAAATTTTGACCCTCCTATTTTTGGAAGAAATTGTACTTTTGGCCGTTTTTAGGTTTTTTTGGCCGTTTTAGATTCGGAGGTCATTTACCTATCCCCACCCTCCCCTAAATATGGCCGGGGATCCCCCGAATCAAAATTTCGGGCCTTTTCATGTATGGATACGAATGTACATGAACTACGCAGCATTTATTCAAACGACAGAAATGGTTCAAATAGCCAATAGAGCGCTTTTTCGTGGTAATAATGCATTTTTAGTTCAGATTGATAGCATTATATTACTTCATAAAGAAATTGATCGGATTTTGGGCTCTTTTTAGTAAAATAAACATAAAAGTATGAATCTTTATTATTATTAGTTATTTCGACTTGTTGACATTATTACTGCTTGTGTCTTCAAAAATTATGCAAAAGACGTTCCGTCAGCTGAAAATCACCGGATAGTCCATAACTGGGCAATGGTCAATGGCTCTCGCAGTCCAACCTTCCAAATAAAAGGTGGTTATCCAATTACCAGCTTGAAAATTGGCTTTACTACTTTAAAAAGTGATTACCCAGCTTTGAAAAATGGTTGGTTTGAATCAGAAAGTGGTTTTCGGGTCCAAAGATGTGTTCGCCTGGTCCAAAAAAGTGGTAGTTGCACTTTAAAAAGTCGTTGTGCAGGTCCCAAAGTGGGATTTTCAGGCTTTACTGAATCGATTTCATGTTTGCCGTATAAGAAAGTACACATGTAAAAGGGGGAAGGGGATCTCCCACCTAAAGTAGGACGTCCCCCAGTGTTTTTTTGTATTCGGCAAAGATTTTTCTCGATGTACAAAGACTTTTGGGAAGACAAAAACTGTAGAATAAGGTTTGAAATTCGCAAAAATTTTCAGCGCTTCGCACCGAAATGAGTAATTGTGTGTTCTATATATCTTTATAATGTCAGAAATTGCATTTTGAAAGGATGAATGTCAAAATTTTCAGCGCTTTGCGCCGTTTTGAGACGATTATTAGTGATTTTTGCCCTCAGATCCCAGAAATTAGCTGAAATACACTTTCAAAAGTCGAACAACTCTGTTTTTGCCAGACTAAAATTGCTACTGTACCATATTATAGTACCGTACCCAAAAGTTTGTGTGTACAAAATGTGCAAAGACTTTTAGGGATTATCTTTGTACATGTACAAACGGATCTTGTACAAAAAAACACTGGTCCCCCTCACCCCCGCGAAGCCAAAAAAAATTTTGACCAGCTACTTTTGGAAAAAACGAAATTTTTTTGGTCGTTTTTGTACGTTTTTTCACCATTTTTGGCCGAAAATATGCGGTCATTTACCCCCTATCTCATAAAATTGGTCGGAGACCCCCATCAAAATTTTTCGCCGTCAAATGTATGTAAGGAAATAAAAGAGTAAAAATGATGAACTAAATTTTGAAATTGTCTGATAAAAGTATGCGATTTTTCGAAATGTACCTTCCTTCATTCTCTTACCTTTATATGTATAAGTTGCTTGACCCGCCCCTGAATACGCCGTCAATATTTATATCATAAATCATCATAATAATATTTTATTATGTTATAATATTTCGTTATATTATAATATTTATTATTTTTTTAAATGGTATCATTCATTGTATTACCGATCCAATGATCATTGCAGATTATGTAGCTTTTCACTGGTCTTTCAGGTTGCGCAATCAACGATTTATTGACGCTGCATGACGACGAAATGTCAATGCCCGGAAAAGCTTTTCTGTGCAGACATCCTTTTCATGTAAATAACCATTTTCATTCCCAAAATAAATCAGTATTTTTCGCAAATTTTATTCAAGTCATTTTTTGTTTTTACTTTGTTTAATTTTCGTCTTCTCGTTTCTTTTAATTTAGTTTACATACGCATGTCCCACCTGTTATAGCAGCCTGTTAACTATCTTACATCAGAGGTAGCGCGATAGCGCGTACCTATATACATGCACAAATGGGGGAAAGTTCGGTAGCTATTTCTAGTCCCCTCCTTTTATATCCTTAATAAAGCGCACTTGGCATCAAAAAATTGCTAAAAAAACAAAAAATTTCAAAAATTGAATTCTAGGGGGTATTCGGCCTTCTGGGGAGGTGCATACTCCCACGCCCACGTGTGGTTTTCATGCATATATCCACACATGGGCGTGGGGGGGATCTGGGGGGGTCTGGACCCCCCCAGAAACAAAGACCCCCAGAAATCAAAGACCCCCCCAGAAATCAATTTTTGAAAATTTTTTTCGTTTTTTTCGCAATTTTTTGATGCCAATGGATAGTGCTTGATGAGAAACGTCGAAAAATTGTGTTTTTATCGCCATATCACCATTTTTAAGGCCATTTTTTGACCTTCAAAAAATCTTGGACCCCCTCAGAATTTTCTTGCTGCCCACGTATGCATATATCTCATCTAATATCTAATATGCTATTTTATATACCTGTAGACTGAGTAATGCGTATACTTGTGCATTTATGTATATACGTGGGCAGGGTTAGAATTCCGAGGGAGGAGATAAGACAAAAGAAGAGCCGAAAAATGCATTTCCGCGGTTTTGAGCTATTTGAAGATTATCAGGATTTATGATTATGAAAGACTCTTCAAAGCCTATAGTAATTTCACTCTGTCCAAGCAGCATATTTCACCTGAAGTTTAGTTTTGCACATAACCAATTATATTTTTCTGACATGGATTTATAGTAGTGATCGTACGGGGACCCCGACCCCGACCCCGAAAAACCCCGGCCTAAACCCCGACCCCGACCCCCGACCGGAAGGCACAAACGTCAAATTTTCCGGCGCTTCGCGCCGAGTCATTATTATTTATTGTTGTACAGATCCGATGAATTTAAAAGCTTGAATCTGTTAAAATAATCCAGCACTTCGCAGCACTTTAGTGATTTAATGCACTATTACTTCATTGAATGAAACTGCACATGCTTGTTGAACATAATAGTAAAAGTGCGAAAATGTTTGCGTACCAATTTATCTATTCTCTGCTTTGTTTATCTTTCTTTACAAGGACTTATAATTCTATTTTAAATGAAAGGGAAGGCCAAATTTCCTTGTGTTTTTGCGCATTTCTGTTTTCTGAACTAGTTAATAAGAAGGCCACAAATGGGCCTGAAAATGGTAAGAACAAAATTCTCATTGATACATCTTTCAATGACTTATTGGTTGCGACCCGTTGCTGCGCTACATACTTAGCAGAGGTCGAAAAACGCATTTCAGCTCAGAAGTTTTGTGCAGTGTAGGTGTTCATCAATTTTAAGTTTTTTTGGACTTAATTCAGAACCGAGATTTTGCCAATTTGCGAAAATTTTAACTTTACTAATTAAAAATTAGAGTGCTTTTTTACAAAATTTTCGGGGGTTCTGCTCTGGACCTCGCTGGTGGCGCTTGAGCGCGCCACCCCAGACCTTCATCCGTACAATCTCGTTCTACATGTTGAAAGAGATTTTTAGAAGGACAGAAAGAGGTAAAAAGATTATGAATTTTTAAAAATTTTCGGGGCTTCGCGCCGCAATTAGTTTATTTGTTTTGTATGATTTAAGCGGTATAAATTTAGTTTAAAGAGTAAAAACGTCAAAAATTTTCCTGCGCTTAGCACCGCCAATTATTGTCTTAGGGAGGTAAAATATGACTGAATTTCTTGATGCTTAGCGCCACTTATGATTTCCGAACTGTTTGTCAATAAGAAGGCGTAAATTCTACATGAAAACGGTAAAAATTTCGAAAATTTACGGCGCTTCGCGCCATTGGCTCCTCTACAATCAGTGCGCCATAGAAAACCGTTATGAAAAAACCGTGGAAGAATACGAAAAAGCGAGAACGATTAGTGAGTAAAATTGAAAGTAATGCTAAATTGCTAAAACCATGCTTGAACTTGGAATGAAAATAAAATGTTGAACATAACTAGCTTTATTAGTATGCTCTACAAACAAGTGAAGGTATCGTTTTTATCCTTTTCAAATTAGTATGATATCATGCAATCACTGTTTTTTTGTACGAGCCTCTTTGTACATGTACAAAGATCTCCGAAAAAAGTCTTTGTACGAGCGAAAATTTTTTTGTACATATAACGTATAGATATGCAATTGAATGTACACATTTTTACATACTACTATATTGTTACCCGTGACCCGCACGCTTCGCAAAAGGTGTAACTTTGTCCTCAATTCAGCTGGTTATATAAGTTCGGCCCGAAACGCCAAAATTTTCATGACTCTTAGGTTTAAATCTTATATAAAATTCGATTCAGCAAGTTATAATGACTTGTGTTACACAATTATAAATAGTAAGCGATTGCAATGTGCTGAGTGAATCTCATAATAGACACCAATTTGCTTATAAATTTAATGCAACACAAAGATAAAAGAGTCAATTTTATCTTAAAACGGCAGAAAACAGTGCAAAGTTGTTTAATAGTACTTTTTCTGCATAAAATCTATATAAAACAGTGGAAATAGATGTAAAAGATGCTTCAATCTGAAAAAAAGATGCTTACAGATAAATTTTGGAGTGTTTAGTGCCCGCGCTTGGAGCTAAATAGAATGTAATTATGATACTCGGCGCGAAGTGCCGAAAATTTTTAGAAATTTTGCCAAAAAAACTCCAAAAAACGTTAAAATTACTATTACTTTGCCCCAAAAAGTCTTTGTACATTGTACAAAGATGGCTCCAAAAATAATTGTACGAGCCTTAAAATCTTTGTCTCGTACAAAAAAAACAGTGCATGCAATGTTAATTGTTAATCTTCAACCCCGACCCCGACCCCGACCCCGAAAACCGGGGCTTTTCATCCCCGACCCCGACCCCGATCGGGGTGAAAATCTGACCCCGTACGATCACTGATTTATAGTATGATCTACTTCATTTATTTAAGAGTCTTTTTAGTATATTTAATTCGCATGGAACCACGGTTTTTTTTGTATTCGGCAAAGATTTTTCGCGATGTACAAAGACTTTTGGGGACCATCTTTGTACATGTACAAAGATTTTTTGGAAGACAAAAACTGCAACAAAGGTTCGAAATTTGCAAAAATTCTAGGCGCTCCGCGCCGAAAATAGCAATTGTGTGTTCTATATATCTTTATAATTTCAGAAATTGCATTTTGAAAGGAAGAATGCCAAATTTTTTGGCGCTTCGCGCCGTTTTGAGACGATTAATACTGATTTTTGCCCTTAGAAACCTAGAAATTGCTAAAATACGTAACCAAAGGTCGAACAACTCCGTTTTTGCCACACTAAAATCGCTACTGTACCATATTATAGTACCCAAAAATTTGTGTGTACAAAATGTACAAAGAGTTTTAGGGACCATCTTTGTACATGTACAAACGGACCTTGTAACAAAAAAAACACTGCATGGAACGGGCTACAGAAATAGCTTCTCTGAAACTTTTTTGCCACACAACAATTGAAAAATCATCAAAGAATTCGATTTACTAAAGAATAATATTATCGCAATGCTTCATTTCACAATACTTTTGTAGTACCTTCTAACCTTTTTCTGGAAAGGTATCAAATAAACAAAACAAGCTATAAATATGTAAATGTAAGGTATTATTGCAGATTTTATGGTTTTTACTGAACAAAAGTCATTGCGCTGAAAGCGGCATTTGGCTAACATCACTTTCAAATTTTTCTTACGCCATTTAAACAAACGTCTCTAAGGCAATATAAAAAATTCAAATGGAATTAAAGCGTTGGCTAAAATATTTGTCTTATGTACCTGCACTCCGTATAGATTTCGAACCAATTCACTAAATGAAGGTCATTGAGATGAAAGAAACTGGGCTTTGCAAAAGAAAATATGAAAAATTAAAATGGAATTAAAGGGTCGCCTAAAATGTTTGGCGTAGTTATTACAGATAAATTGTGCTGAAAGAATAATAGGTTTTT
The DNA here is from genome assembly GCA_036768485.1 of Mermis nigrescens. Classification (NCBI taxonomy): domain Eukaryota; kingdom Metazoa; phylum Nematoda; class Enoplea; order Mermithida; family Mermithidae; genus Mermis; species Mermis nigrescens. Next base: position 265,157 of record JAVLUZ010000359.1, on the reverse strand, counting down.
TAGACATTGAACTTTAGTTGGTTGTTAGTAAATCACTTGTTTTGAAAGGCTCGAAGACATATTCTCCGTCATTTTAAAGCGTTTAAATCTGGGCACTTATCTAAATGATTTGGCAATATCTATCAAAGTATGTTCAAAAGGGTGCCTGAAGTAAAATATATAACTGAACAGGATTGATTAATCGACGATAAATTTCGATATGACGACTTTTGTTGTTCTGTTAATGCTGTGCGGATTGCTTGAGTTAAATCCCATTTGCTGATAAAAAACAAAAAAAACAAAAAATGATTCAAATAATAAAAATTAGAAATGACGTCAGTCGTGGACGAGCGACGTATCAAGAAATGTGTATTACGCATTAATCAGTTGAAATTTGTAGTCGCGTTCACGCATGGGCGTTGGGGTCTGGGGTTCTGGACCCCCCGTGAATTCGGCGGACCACCCCTCCAAGATCGGTATGGACCCCTGAATTAAATTTTTGATGCAATTTTTGGCCATTTTGCCCCGTCGAACCCCCCCCGAGAATTCGGCCGCTGTTCACCTATAATCGCGTTTGTTTTTTGAAAGCTGCTTTTAAAAGTGTGATTATTTACCTCGTATGTTTGTGCTCATGCTGCGAAAAGAGCTTATGTTAATCCAACCTCAATAGTTTCCCTGCATCAATTATGTTGGGATCAGGGAAAATTTACAAACGGTAGAACAGATTCTTTATTGGAAGTGAGACAACGCGTGCAAGATTCGTTGAAGACTATCCGCAAAGACATCAAGCGACCTCTGAACCCGACGCCGTACAAGGTTTCGGTCAACGAACGCTTGTTCGACTTTCTGCACCAAATTTGGCAAGCCAATGAGCCCATTGGGCGTTTGGAATGATTTCTTATGCATATATATTACAGACTTACTTCTTTGTCGTTACGTTTCTTTTTTTTGCGGGATTTTTAAATAATATAGGTAGGTACATATATTCCTTCGATTCTCTGTCAATATAACCAGTACATACATACCTGCTTAGCAATTAAATTCAGCAAGCGCCTTAGTTAATTTTTTGAAGGGCATTGAAGGCTAAAATATCAAAAGGAGGGCAAGGGGTATAAAAATGATTTTAGATACTCTTTCGAGCTCTGGGTAGTGAAGTTAATAGCATAGACTAAGATGCCGCTTTTCGATGTTCCTCATCTATTTCTATTAATTGACATCAAAAATCGCACAAAGAGGGACAATATATCAAAAATAAAATTGTACGAATCTGTAGCTGTTTGGGATTCTAGACGACCAACCAACCCCTCGCACCACGCCTACGTTCGATGCCCATCAAACTCATTGACTGCACTTAAAGTTCGTATGTTATTGGGACCAGATATTGCGAGAAACAGAGAACAAATTTTGAAAACGTGAGTTCCTGGGGTCTAACCACACCTGGGCGTGGGGGTATGCACCCCCAGAAACCAAAATACCCCCAGAAATCAAAATACCCCCCAGAATTCAAGTTTTGAAAATTTTCGTTTTTTCGCAATTTTTTGATGCCAATGGATAGTGCTTGATGAGAAACGTCGAAATATGGTGTTTGTATCGCCATACCACCATTTTTAAGGCCATTTTTTGACCTTCAAAAAATCTTGCACTCCCCAGAATTTTCTTGCTGCCCACGTAACCAATTTGACAGCGGTCTTCAACTTTCTGAAGGAATCCGAATCATGCATATGTACGCGTTGGTTTCAGCAAGATGATAGATGCATACTTACATGGGCAGCAACGAAATTCTGAGAATTTGTCCAGTGGGACCCAAATCGTCAAAAATAGCACAATAAAAGTCAATTCTGAGGGTGATTAAAGAGCTCTCTTTTGGCTGAAATCGTCTCAAAAGCTGGTATGCTTAAGCATAGACTATTCGAGCACTTTTGTAGGAAAATTTTCATGTTTTGCTTTCGGTCATAATTTCGCTTTCTGAATGGTATACATCATATGCACAGCATGGCCGATCTGGGGAGGGGTTAAATAATAAGCTTTCTCGAACTAAATGACTTAAAAAGCTGATTTAAATGCAAACACCTTTGAAGCAATTGTTTGGTTTTTTAGGCTTATTCTCCTGAGAAAATTTCTACCGTTCTGGAGGTCTGGCTGGACCTTAGGTGGATAGCAGTTAAATTCAGGAGGTTCGATAGGGCGAAACGGCACCAGATTCAATTAGAGGTTTATCGTTGTGGGGTCCGCAAAGATGCAGAGGGTTTTGCATTACGGGCTCACAGAATGGTCTACGTTTATATTGAGTTAAAATGTTAGCACGAAAACAGCCGCTATTGGTCCTTGAATTTTTCTTACAACAGCTACACGTCCATTCGATCGGGAGCGTGTTTCCAGTTTCAATTCATACTATCATTACATCTATCTACAGATGTGTACGTACAGAGTAATTCTCGAAAGCACCGATATTATGTGTTTCACGTAAGTTTGGGTATAAATTTTAAAATTTTTCGAAAGTAAGCCGACGAATTACGATTATATATGTATGAAATCATTTCTATACTCACAATCACACATGGGCGTGGGGGGGTATGCAACCCCCAGAAGTTGAAATACCCCCCCCCCAGAATTTTTTTTGCTTTTTTAGCAATTTTTTGATGCCATTGGATAGTTCTCGATGAGAAACGTCCGAAAAATGGTTTTTTCGCCATACGACCACTTTTAAGACCATTTTTTGACCTTTAAAAATTTTTTCACCCCCCCAGAATGTTGGTGCTGCCCACCTATGCTCACAATCCGCCAGCAGCTTTTAAAATTTATACCTAAATTCGTGTGAAACATATAAAAGCTTATAAGTAACAAGTATCTATATATGGGCAGCAAGAAAAGTCTGGGGTAGGGGATAAAATCGCAAAAATGTTGCTAAGATTAGAACTCTGGGGTCTATATTAGTCTGCGGGGGAGGGGTGTTCAACTTTTGAGGGGGTGTACACCCCAGACCCATGTGTGTAGGTATACCTGCACCTGTAGTCCATTTCAGATAGATACGTTTGGGCATAAATTTTGATATTTTCGAAAGTAAGCCGACGGATTACGACGATAGTTTATATCAAATCAATGCTATAATCGCAATCTGTCAGTTTTTTAAAATTTATGCCCGAAACACTGGTTTTAAAGAGAAGGTCCTCGGCGGAGGTACGTGGATGTGCATTTCTAAATCAAATTGAGCGCAATTTTTATTTTTATTGAAGACACAGCTCTGCGCTAGCGTGAAAAATTAAAATATAGATTACCTACTCAACGCATTTTTTACTGCATCAAAATTTTCTATTAACAAAAATAATCGCGAATTTAGGCGCACAAACGACAAAACAAATTAGCTGATGGATTGAGCCAATAAAACATCTCGCCTAGCAGGATTATTGACTAATTACCGCGTGAACTATTACATTGTACAAAATATAGAGACGCAGCAATTAGTATAAAAAAGCAAATAAAAATTACTAGTATACGATAACAGCATTTACAAACAGCAAAAACAAACAGGTGCGTGCATTAAAAGTAAAAATGTACCTATGTACGCGTATGTCAATTTTAAAATATAGATAGGTAGGTATATATGCCTATGCCAGTGCAGTAATTCATGTCCATTCGAAATAAAACGTCGAACCTCAAGGGTCAAGCACAGAAAAAATTAAACAGAACTATTATCGATTAGATAATTTAGCTTCACCGTTTTCGATCGCATCGGAATTAGACTGTAAGCCTTAAAAACAAGATATTACAAGCACATGTTTACAGTCGAAGGAGGTTGGCATTTCAGCGGAAAATCATGATAGATGCACATCAACATGACCGGTAGCTAAAGGGTTACTTACATACGTGGGCAGCAAGAAAATCCTGGGGTGAGGGGGTGCAAGATTTTTCAAAGGTCAAAGAATGGCCTTAAAAATGGTACCACAGCAAAAATAACACCATTTTTAAACGTTTCTCATCTAGCACTATCCATTGGCATCAAAAATTTGCGAAAAAAACAAAAAAAATTCAAAAATTGAATTCTGGAGGAGGATATTTCGATTTCTGTGAGGTATTTTGGTTTCTCGGAGGGGGTGCATAGCATACCCCCAAACCCAGGTGTGGTTACTTAGTCAGCTTTTCTGAGGTCAAAATGACTACAAAACTGAAATAAAGTATGTTAATCCAAACTTTTTCGTCAATTTAGAGCACATTTTGCTCATTTTCCATAACAATTCCGTTTTTATTCAGGGGTGAGCTAAACCTCAATCACGCATGTGTGTGTCTGGTTATCACATTCCTTATGAGATGTACCAGCGCTTCGCATCACAAAGACAAAGCTCAAATCCTGGTGGAGGTACGAATATTTTTAAAGATCTACAGATGGCCAAAAAGTGTATGCCTTAACAAACAGGCGTTCGTTCTTGCAGGAGTCTGTCAGGCTCAGTGGGTCAGAAATTGCACACAAACAAGGTTACTCACCGTGAGGTGAAGAAAAGGATAAAAGAATGGAAAATATAAAATATATAAAGGATACTAAAAGAATAAAACAAAATAAAAGATAAAAAGCAAAAAATAAAAGATAAAGGCATCATTTCTCTGACATGCTTTCAACGCTCTTAAAAATGAATTTCACTAAACGGCAAATATCCTTATAGCAACACCGCAGTTCCAACTAATGTTTTACTATATTTCTAACAGGAAGTTATGCTTTCACCAAAACGAACCAATTGCCCCTTCTTAAATCGGAAATAATTTTTAAAAATAAAATAATTAATGGAAGATAATAGAAATCGGCATCTTTTTGAATGAAAATATTCAAAGTTTTCGGCGTAGGATCATTACTTTTCAGAATTTTGTAGTATTTCTTAAGTCATACATGCACGTAGGGAGTATTAAACCCAGCTGAAGGATCAGCCAGACAGGCACTATCCGGCGATATTCAGCTGATGGAACGTTTTTGCATCATTTTGGAAGTGAAAAGCAGTAAAAATGTTAAAACATTTTCTGGATTAGTACTTTTATACACTTATTACTCAAAAAGCGCCAAAAAAAGATCAATTTCTGTATTGTTTAGTGTCGAAAAATGATATAATGCAGTCGAAACGGAATAAAAATGCTTTAGAAACGTGATATTACCACGAAAAAACGTTTCATAGGCTATTTTGATCCTTTAAACAGCAAAAAAATCGCGAACGTTAAATTTACTCTTTTGTACTTCTGGTATTCCCCCTTTCTGCTGACCATGACCTTGTGCATCTACGTCTCAAGCGCGATCACAAAACGTCATTTTTCATAACGTTATGAAAGGAGATAATTTTTTCGAAAAGCTCGAATTTTATAAGCCGAATGAAATGAGAGCATGTTCAAGAACGTCAGAAAATGCACTTTATTTTGTGTAACGCTGAACATATCCCTAAATATATAGTCAACAATTTTCAAATCGCCATCCCCTCTTGGAAAAACTGTGCGTAAGCTTATTGCCCACCTATATATGTATTTCCAAATACGCGTAAGAAATATTTGATCGTATCACGTCAAAATGAAGATCCCTTATGTACATTTTCAATTTGAATGGTGGATCACATCTGAATTTGATCGTTCCAACGTCAGACCCAAAAGAATGTTTGTTTTCAACATCGATTTCCGTCAAAATGATTCTTTTTTTTGAAGATTTGAGTTTTTTTGCTGTTGCTCATTTTTCGATTCTATTCACAGGCAGTGGCGTATCCAGTTTTCTGACAAAGTGGGCGAAATTCAAAATTTTCTTAAAAAAGTCAAACGTTGCCCGAAAATTCGTATGTATATGTGCCGGTTTTTTGCTGTCTTTTGATAGGCAGAATTATTTCTAATGGAAAAAACGTTGAAGAAAATTTCGAAATTTTCTAAAGTTTTCTAAGAAAAACTCGCAATATTATTGCAGAAATCGACACAATTCGCAGAAAAAATACTCAAGAAATCATTGTACGACCTAAAAAATCTTAATTCTATACAAAAACTACTTTTCTGACCGTACATTTGAATTTTTTAGAGCGCCAAGGGTCAGTAAATGTCATTAATGAAAACTACCCCGGTGCGATGCGCAAGAAAAGTTTGAAAAAATCATGATAAAAATGGCTAAAAACATCAAAAAATATATTTTCATTCTTCGTTGCGCCCAAATATTTTTTGACGACGGGGGAGGCGGCAGCCCCTCCTCGCCTTCTGAATCCACGAATCCGTCATTGATCAAAGATAAGAACTAGGTATTCATTAGCAAAAGCTAAGCAGTTTTCCCTCTCAACCAAAACGTGCTTTCTCTCTTCGCCGAAAATGACTTTATTTTCCCTCGAATTTTCAGCTGCTACCAGACTCATCTGCATACAATCTACTGATAAAGTAATATTTGAAAGAAATACCATATACGTCGTTGTGCTGTTCGTAGTCCATAATTTCGTTAAATATCAATTGTTTCCACTGGTCTACCGTATGCTCTTGCTCATCAATAGTATGATCATACTGAGCAGGAGGAGGCTGTTAATAAATACGAGCTTGATTAAGCAATATCTAAGTAACGGAACACGTCCTGCAGCGTTCTGAGCTGAGATTTGAAATACTGAGCTGACATATGAATGAATAACTGAATAATGAATCTATTTTATGACTAAATAGCTAAAATAACTATAGCATGTAAATAAATGATGACGTTGGTGCATAGAGGCACAGGGTTACGGTCGGCAGGTGGTTACATCTTAAGGATCCGAAACAGTAAACTTAGTGCTCACGATTTTTTTGCTATTTAAACGACAAAAGTGGTCAAAATAGCTTATAAAACGCCATTACGTGGTAATAGAGCATTTTCGAAAGCATGTTTAACCAATGTTGACTGCATCATATCGGTTTTAACACTCAAAATGTGTAGGAATTGATCACTTTCGAGCGCTTTTGGAGTAGAGAAAAAATAGATAAGTCTTAATCTGGCGCGCAGCGCGGATAAAGTTTGGCATTATTACAGCATTTGTCCTCGAAAATGAAACTAAAAACGTTCCGTCAGTTCAAAGTCGCCGGACAGTACCTGCCTGGTTGACCCTTCGGCGGAAAATTACACCTCTCTCCTCACCATGCATAGCCAGCACTAGAATTCTGAGGGGGTCAGGATCACACACATAGGGCGTGGGGAGTATGCAAGCAACCACCAGAAGTTGAAATACCCCAGGATTCAATTTTCAATTTTTTTGCTTTTCCAGCGATTTTTTGATGCCATTGGATAGTGCTCGATGAGAAACGTCGAATTCGCCATACAACCACTTTTAAGATCATTTTTTGACCTTCGAAAATTTTTCACCCCCCCCCTCCAGAATTTTGGTGCTGCCCACCTATGGTTAGGATGCGGTAAATCGTCAAAAATGTTATTAAAAATAGAATTCTGGAGTCTACAAAAATCTGCGGTGGGGGTATTTCAACTTCTGGGAGAGGTACAAACCCCCATACGCCCATGTGGTGCTCCTCACCCCCTATGTGTATAGTATATGCGTTGGTGATACAATGAACTTCAGCTATTTGGTGAAGCCTTATGTGCAATATTTGTCTGGGATGAATCTCAGGAACTAAAGCAGGACTTTTTTCTGTACAAGCTTGTATGTGTACTGTACACATGACGGCACTGGCTTCTTTCTACTCATCGTATTCGTACGCAATAAATTTTAGTGCATAGTCAATTTAGTCGTGCATTTTAGCAGAAAGTAATTGCTTTTTTTGACTTTAATTGGTTTACAACTTCAACCAAATTCTTCGTCTCTGACAATAACATATACAAAGGCGTATCATTTTCAGGCCAAATTCGAGCCCATTATAAGATATCTAAACCAGAAAATGATCAGGCGCGGAGTTGTCGGAAAATTTAGTCATTCGTACAATATAAAACTTCGCGGCTTTGCAAGGAAAAGCGAGACAGAAAATTATCAAAAATAGCTTGAAGTAATTTCCAAATCACTATCCTATCATGTTGAATGAAAATTCTACGTTTCTGAAGACAATTAATGCAGTATACCTACATTATACCTGATTATTGCAAAGTGCTAGAATATTTGAATTCATTCAAGCTCTATTCCATGCAAGATCTAAGAAGGTTTTCAAACAGATAAAGTTTCACCCCCCAGAATTCGCGATTGTTCTAAAACTTCGTTGAAAAGGCACTTTTTTAGAGCGTTTTTAGCTATCGGCTTACTCGAAAGTGTCGAATTATCGGCGCTCCGCGCCATCTCAACTATATTTTGTTCAATAAATTCAATTTTTACGGTTTTTTTGAATCTTTCCATTGTCAAAAACGTCAAAAAATTATGTATTTAACGCTTATACACTATTTTGAGCCAAAAACACTTTAAAATTTATTTCAACCCTGCCCCCAGAATTCCCATGTTGTGAATGTCTAGTCTTTTCTGTTATGCCTCCCATCCGATCTTTGAAGACCGCCCCAAAGAGTCTTCACACCGGCAACAAAATCGTAGGCGAATTAAAAACCATGTAACGAGATGACTCGAATAAACTGCAATCCAAATGTTGTTTTCGATTCTTCAAAGTTCTCATTAAGACTACAGACCTTTTTTTGATGTATTACTCAGTAACTCAACCTAGCAAATATAAAGCGGTGATAGGTAACGATGCACAACTTAAAATTTCAATACTTTTTATAGGAATTCGTCCTACTTCATAACGAAATAAGTTGTTTTAAAGTGATAATTCAAGAACTCATTCTACTTTTAAAAATGCTGTCGAATTTCGCACAAAACATTAAAAAACGATAAAACTTCTTGTTTCACCTTAAAACAAAAATTAATTAAGACATACAAAAGTAGGCGATGGAAAATAAAAGATACAGCGAAAAAAGCTGAATATTGGAAACTTTCTTGATAGGTATAAGACCCAGCATATTCGCGGCTGCCATATTTTAATCAAATGTGACTGCCCATGCAATTTATGGTATCACTTCAACATGTTATATCCAAGCATATACAGCGACGACCACGGTCTGTTAGGGAGAAATTGAAAAATGCATCATAAAATGTGATTCTTAGGGTTAACCACAATTCGTGGGGGTATTTCGGTTTCAGGAGTTTCATGGGGTCTAAACACTCCCAACCACGTGTAGTTATAACTTGTGCAATGGAATAACTGTTGCGACCGAAATGTAATGCATGACCGATTTGGGGAATAAGCGGAAAACATACGTTAAAATTTCTGGCCATATCGAGCGATTGTGTTATGACCTATGACAGTCCTAAAATAGCCAAAAAGCTGTCTTAGCTAAGAATTTGGAGGTAAGATCGAACACTTCTGTCAAAAATCTATTTTGTCCATTTTTGTCTAATTATCCTACTTTTCGCAATGATATTCCGTTTCCTTGAAGTCTAGCCGATTAAATCTCACGTACATTATCTGATTCAGATACGATCCACTTTACGTCGCTCAATAACCGTATTCAGCTAGCAAAGCTATGCAAAAAAGTTATTGTATTTTCTAAAATTGTGAAATCTTTCATTAATCCTAATCTTTTAAAACAGTCATTTAATACTCAACACACAAGCATTAGGGAGGGGTGAGGGGGTATTACCCCTCCCTCAGATTTAAAAAAAACCGGGTACTGTCAGGTGATTTTGATGAATCATACATAAGTTACTGCTGGGAAAATACGGATTTTATAATGAAAAACTACAGATCAGTCAACCAAAAGTTCATTTAATCTGCTCAGTTCACTGCAAGAGTGATAATTTTCCACATTCTTACACTTTTTCAATTGCTCGTCACGTAATAGTGAATTATCAACTTAGTGCGATGCTTAAAATAAGCAATACATTTTAGAATTTAACTCATGTACCTTTTGAATGGCATTTCAATATGCTAAAGTAGATAAAAATATCAATGAATTACCAGGTAAAAACGTATATTATGATGACCCAGTTTTACTGTGTAACCGTTTTTAAACTTAACCCCCGCTGGCCACTTCTACCTTAACCACCTATGATACTTAAATTAATGTCCAATTGATCCCAAACTGATAACAATAGAATCATCTGTTTTTTCATGCATTCGTTCATCTTGAAAACGCTAACACGAACGACGATTTAATACGATATCACATTGCAAAAACTTATCGCCTTTGCTGATTGTTCCGCACAATATCATGGTAACTGCTTCGATTTGAATAGCATAGTTGTCGTCGTTTCATATTGATTTTACATTATAAATTATATATGCATACGTTTTTATGACGAAGTAGACAATATTAATCCAAACAGAAAAACACGCAAATAAAAGCATTCCTATTCTTTTACTCGATATGGTTGCGATAAGCAGAATATTGAGCAATAAATTAATATCCATGATAAAGTATGCCATTTTGAAAAACATCAATATTTTTTGACAAGATTTACTACTAAACACGGAAATAAATGAATGAATTTAATATTAATTGACGATCGATGGCTAATATACGTTTATCATCGGAGCAAAACTAAGTCTCTTGTATGCAATATGCAAGAAATAGTTAGATATAAGCATACAAACGTAACTGTATTTGGCTCGAAACCAAATTTTGATACGATTTACCTCGATTCATAGGTCACAAGGTCAGGGTCGGCAGGAGGTGGGTGAAATCACAAAAATCCAAAACAGTAAATTTAACATTCACGATTTTTTTTGCTGTTTTAACGATCAAAATGGTCAAAATAGCCTCTAAAACGTTTTATCGTGGTAGTGTCGCATTTTAAAAGCATTTTTAGTCCATTTTGACTGCATTATATCATTTTTAACACTAAAAATGCAAAAATTTATCAATTTTGGATGCTTTTTGAGTAAAAAGTACTTAAAAATTTTAATCTGGAATGAAGCGCTGGAAAAATTTTGACGTTTTTACAGCTTTTGACCTCAAGGATGATGCCAAAAACGTTCCATCAGCTCAAAATCGCCGGACAGTACCTGTCCGGCTATCCCTTCAGGGGTTGGGGTAATACCCCCTATGTGCATGTACGCCTCGATCGATACAAAAATTTAAAGTTTTACGTTAAACCTCTCTGCTCGTGTTTCTTGCTTGTTTACTTTACATTTTCAATTAAAACCTAATAAACCTGCGATTTTTTTGCAGAAAAAATTTAGATTTCTGAATTCAACATGCTCGATTCTCAATAAATTATATGTCTTGCCTATTCGTTCAGATACTAAGCGCATAATCAGTAGTGATGATAACCTACGGGTACAGCATAGGAATTCTGGGGCGGAGGGGGTCACGCCCTGAAAATTTTCAAAAGTGACTTTTCTCGACTGAAAAAAGATGAGTACAACACGCCAAAAACACTATTTTCAGACGTTTCGGACAATGCACTTCTTTCTTAACATAAAAACATTTAAAAACTTCGAAAAAATTTGGAAAAAAATTAGACAAAATATAGTCAAAAAATGTGTATATGGCGCGAAGTCCCGAAAATCTGGAGCCAACAATTAGCTAAAAACGCTTTAAAAAACCATACTTTTTCGAATTTTTACAAAAAAAATCAACAATTCTGGGGGTCGCAGCCATTTTGCGGGGTCAGCAACTATTCTGGGGGACTCAAACCTCTCAAGAACACGTATGGTGATAACTGCACTTCTCACTGGCGTCACAAAGTAGACGTAGAACAAAAATATAGTGCATCGATCAGAAAAATGAGTATGCATTCTTAGCTTACTGCAAAAACTTCCGTTTCATCGAACCAGACGTTAACATAAGGATGTTTCAAAGCTTCGTCCACAGAAATTCTACGCTCTGGATCAATTACCAGCATTTTCGAAAGCAGATCCCGTGCTTGATTGGCTAAATAAATAGCAATAAAACCTAAAACATCTTAATCATACATGCACATAGGGGTGAGGGGTATTATCCCTACCGAAAGCTCAGCCAGAAAGGTAATCTCCGGCGATTCTGAGCTGAACGAACGTTTTCCGCATCATTTTTGAAGACAACAGCTGTAATGTCAAAATTTTTCCGGCGCTTCATACCGGATTAAAACCTCTGTATGCTTTTAGTCAAAAAAACGCCCAAAATTGATCAATTTATCTCATGTTTTGTATCAAAAAAGATACAATGCGATCAAAATGGAATAAAAATGCTTTTTAATGTGCGATATTTATTCAATTTTAAATTCTCCGTCGTTTGACTAGCGAAAAATCGTGAAAACTTAATTTGCTGTTATGGAGTTTTGGGACTTAACACTCCCCTACCGATCCCGACCTTGTGCACCTATGACGTGAATATTGATAATTATGATTAGCAATATATACATGCAAGAAGGGGGACAAGATTATCAGATCTGAATTTACATTTCAGAATATCGATTTTAATTTGTTCGCGTGTGATTGGCCGGTTAAGGAATTTCAGAGAAGGTGGAATAAACATAGTTCACCCGCAAGGTCCTCGCCAAACTTAACTCTATGTTAACTCTCCCTTTAGGAGTAAATTAAATCAAGGTTTTACACGACACGTCCTGCTCGTATTGAAAAGTGAGGCATCGTATCATATTCACTTCTTACTGTGCAAAAGAGGGTGTATACGTAAGTAAGATATAAAAATGGTGGTAACGCTGAAGCACGTAACATCTAAACGCAATGATCAATTCCGATATAACATAGTCACAAGTTGTCCTAATGGCTGATCTATACTTGATGAAGTTTCATTGAATTTCATTGGAAAGTAAAAACGTTATCATAAAATTTAGATGAGGATACCTGCATGGGCCACCCTGTACGGTACCTAGTGTTTGATCTTTTCAAACAAATAGAAAAGGCGTGCTTTACAATCTCGTTAAAAGAGATTTTTCTCCGACTTCATAAAAATTTGAAAATTAGCGCATGTAAGTACCTCTTCACCCCCAAATTCTGAGTTGTCTGCAAACGCTTAACTGCTGTATGAAAAGTAGATTGAATTAAGAATTAAAAAGACGACTCATACATGCACAAAGGGAAAGGGGGTAGAGAGGGGTATTATATATTATAACCACACATGGCCGTGAAGTCTGAACCCTCAGAATCAGATGGACCTCCAAAAATGGATAGACCCCCAGGATTGAATTTTTTGTGCTATTTTTAGCAATTTTGTCCCACCGGACCCCCCAGAATTTGGCAGCTGCCCATGTACGATTATAACTCTAACAAAAGAGTCCAAAATTTAGGAACCGTTGAAAAATTTAGGCCCAACATAGTCGGTTTTTAACCTATTTCGGGATAATAATATGTCATTAACTCAACTCACTACAATAAAAATCCCGAATAATTTCCTTCGACCCAATATTAGCAATTTCTTTTACCCTCCCTTGCCAACCGGACCATGCGTGTGTATGGGACGAATCCTTTGCTAATTACCAGTTAATCTAGGATCGGTACTATTAGGCGGAAATAAAACATCGGGAAACAATTTCTCGAACGAATAACCGGCACAACGAGGCCGATTTTCGACGTAATTTCGTACTGTAGGTTGAAGGCGACGCATGAACTCGCTCGAGGGCGTACCTAATTGTTCAATGATCTTTGACCATTGGTCAATGTGGTCTGTACCCGGAAATAAAACCCCTCCGCGGATCATTTCACCTAATATGCACCCGATTGACCAAAGATCAACTGTGCAAAGTAAAAAATATTATAGCTCCATCTAAGCACACATACGACGCACAAAATCAAAAAGTGCCTTAAAAATGTCTTACTTCTGACCGACAGCGTTCGATAACATCTAATAGTCGGAGATCAATACGGTCAGGGCCATATCTAGGAGGGGGAATGGCCGTTTCCCCTGGCAAAAAGTTTTTGAAAAGGTAAGTTAATGGTCGAAAAGGTAGAGCAAATGTCTGTCGTTGACGTAAAATCTTAGAATTTTCGGCCAAGTATTTTCCATAATTTTGGCTCAAGCGCGACCAAAAACGACACTTTTTAAGCGAAAAATTCTTTCTCGAAATTTCGAATTCTATGATCTATATGGATAACGTCGAAAAATGCGGCTTTTATGGAAAATTTGCCGAGACATAGAAAACTTTATGTTGGGCTCCCCTTGGCCGAATCCTGGATACGGGCCTGAATAAGATTATTTCCGTACACAGCAAGCGACTGAATTCTGGGGAAACTGGAAGGGGATAAAAGTCCAAAAAATCGCGAAAAAACATGCCTAATATCGATTTTCAGATGAGTCTGCCGTATTCTCAGGGTTCTACTAATTTCCTTCCCCTTGCGTGTTAATATCTGTCTCAACCTTTCATGTGTGTCTGCACAAATTTACGCACTTAAAGTGTACCGATTGAAAACAACTTAAATGCAAATTTGTACGATTGAACTAAAGAGCTAAACTTTATGGTTAAACCTGCCTAAAATGCGGACCAATGAGTAATAGTTAGTATTCGCGATATTAAAACGTTTCAATAAATTTTTAGCTGTTGCAGATACACAGAAAGGAATTAAAAAAACCATTTTCTAAGCAACCAGATTTTCAAGATTGACGAGTGAGGAATAAATTCACTTAAGCATTACAAACAGAAGTCAGAAATGTGAGACAACTGCTTAAATAAAAGCAATGAACGGATCAAATAGAAAAAACCAATAGACTTGTAAAAAAATCATTTCGTCAAAAATTTTATTTGATCGGTATTTCTTTTTGTCGCTGCCAACAAACATATACTTAACAAACAATGATCTAAATTTGTCCGAAGAGTATAGTTGATAAATGCGACATTCAAAGCAGAATTTTCGGAAACGATTCATATCTCGAGAACTATACTCTTAACTACATATGAGTTTATTTTGGAGCGGGTATCCAATTTTTAAAGTCAGGCCAAAAACAAGTGCGTTTTTGAGCATTTCTCGAGACGCTGAAAATCAGGCAAATATGAAAATTTGAAAAAATTAAACTTTTATACTTTATTTTGAAGTTAAGCATAAAGATCGCTCAAACTAGCTCAGCGGCCGATTTCTCAATATGCAGCATAACTTCAGTTTTGGAAAATCAATGAGAAGTTAGTCTGTATTTAGTTTCAGAGCTTTGTTGCCAAGAAAACATACAGAAAATTATTAGAACGGTGCATAACGGTGAAAAACATTATGGTCACTATGTATAACGCAGAGCTGGGCTTTCAGAAAGGTTAACGGTTCAAAAAGTCTGAAGGTGTCTTAAAATCCTTTTTTGACAGTCGTTATAATGCACCCTGAAAATTTTTACTTTTAACCTTTGAAAAAGTCCGTATTAAAAACAATTTTCGGCCCCTCGCTCGGTCATTCTGAATCACTGTCAGGGTCAGAAATACACTGCCATGGGGATTAGGGGTATTAAAACCCACCACAAGATTCGGGACCAGAGTAACTTTTAGTCGATTTTGAGCCATTTAAGATTTTTGGGCTGATTTTAGAAACGGAAATAATGAAGTCAAAATTTGAAGCGCCGGACTAACACTTTTAAGTTCCCCTGCTCACCCATGAAATGCCTAAATGAAGCAGAAATGATCTAGAAAGCCAGAGTTTTCGATGAATTCTTTTTTATCGATGAAAGTAAAAAAACGAGTCATGTGGGCTGAAAACACTAGAAAATGCAGTCCTCCCACAAAAAATATCGATATAATCGCTATAGTCTCTGAATAGAAATCATGAAAAATAAACTGAGTCATTTTGATCGCTCTTGCATTCGACTTGAAAAAGGCCCATACCCTAAATTTGCTGGTCCCTGAGTTTCGCAATCTATCCTTCTCTCAATTCTGAACCTTGGGAAACTATGGTAAGCCGATAAAAATAAATTCCTGCCACTGAAATATAGATCTAATCAGAGTTTTAAGAATAATTCAAAGCAATAAATTAAATTGTTATCAATCACAACTGTTATCAAAATTATATATAACAGATAAAGTTAGTAATTAATTGTATTATATTATTGTTTTATTATTATTATTATTTTATTATTATTACTATTATTATTATTATTATATTATTATTATTATTATTATTATTATTATTATTATTATCATTACTATTACCATTATCCGTATATCCCATGCCAAGTATAACTTCTGGTGCCCGGTAGTAGCGAGTCACTACGTAAGGCGTCATCATAAAACTATTTCCGGCACTTCTAGCGAGTCCGAAATCCAAAATCTTCAAACTACAATCGCTTTTCACAACTATATTGCTGGGTCTGAAGAGAATTTACGAACATGGCATACAACGAATAAGAACTTAACTTCGGAGGAGAGATTAGACCGATCTACAAAGATAGCTTTTTCGAGCATGTAGTTCTGCACACTCAGGGGTCTAAGTGACCCGCTCTAGCGCCAAAACTTAGTAAAAACGATTAAATTTTCACAAAATCAGCTAAAACCTAATTCTGAATTCAGCTTTAAAATAGTCAAACTTCATCACAAATTCACCATAATTGCCAAAAAAGTTGTTATTCTAGCCTCTTACAACCGACTTTGTAAATTCGAAGAAAAAGATAAATGCCAAACTGACAGCTAATTATTTTCGCATCTTTTCATGATATTCAAATCAAGCCTAGAGATTCAAGAGAAAGAAAGATAATTTCGTGAATTCACGTACAAAAAATAATGATAAATAAGAGCGCTGAAAATTTGATATTTGTACGGTTGTTTTCCCCAAGACATCTTTTTACGCGTTCAATGGAGGTCCCAGCAAGTCACAGTACAGCCTGAAAAATTTTATCTGATTGAAAAAAACGACTCTTTTTCACTAATTCTAAAAATTGTGGATTTTACAAGTTCAGGCGCGGAAGATATGAGATGAGGAGAGTGTCGGTCTTAGCATCCGTTCAATATTATGGTTCAAATTCGCCCCAGATTCGAGAATAGCTTTTAATTATTTGGAAGCTCAATATGTACTTATTCCTGAAAAAGTCACCTCAAGCCCGAAAAATTTTATGTACGTATGCATACCTAATCTGTAAATAACTTTTCCAAACAAAAGTTGAATAATTAAAGAGACGCATCGAAAAAATATATTATTTAATGATTACGGCTGCTTAACACCTCAGCAGTAAAGTAACAACTTTAATGCAACAGTGCACACTTGGCAAAAGGAGTTTTAAAATCAACAGAACGACGGATCTAATCAAAAACAATCTTATCTGGGCTGACTCCATCTATAACACCGATACCTGATGGTTATATAAAGAAAACAACAATCCTGAATCTTGAAGAATGCAGCTTTCATGCACAATTATGCCAAATGTCATTTTTATCACATACGGTCCAAAGTTCTGGGAGGGGGTAAACTGAGTTTCCTTGGGGGAGGGGTGGAGGGTATATGATTATAGTTAACGGCTAATTATGGCACTAAAGTGATATGTTTACGTTGATTTTTTAGATTTTTTGTCATTCTCATCTCAATCTCCCGTCCACCTCATAACCGGTAAAAACGCTTTGATTCGTTGTATTTTACTCTTATTGAATATCAGTGATTAGGTTTGCATGAAAACAAAGGATAATAAGAATGATGGAATGGATTCGACTATCAAATATGTACAAAATAATGGACAAAAGTGTCGGAATGAATGAATTTACTGTGTAATACTCGAAAAAGGCTTCAGATTAAACTGCTGGGCATGGTTTGGCGTGTGGCTGCTGTGTCACAGGCGATTTTTCTTATCCAACAGTTAAAAAAATTATTTTTGGTCTACTTTTCATCTAACTTCCGATGAACACCTAGATTTGTTTCGCGAGTACTTAATGCTCTTATATCTTAAAGGGTTAGAAGAATATGCCGTGAAAGGCAGCAAAGCGGCAAATTTATCGGAATTCTGTGCTAAAATTCGGGATATCACTCCTCTTACCAGATTTGTAGACACAATGTAGTCACATAAATATTACTTCAAGTCTCTGTGTATGATTCCGGCAGCGTGTAAGTGGCGTATGCCGCATAACATCTGATACAGTAAGTAAGACATGCGTTCGTGATCCAAATCCATTTGAATCACTTGGCACAAATTAGCGTCCATCAATTCCATGACAATGTACAAGTCAACAAAGTCTTCTAGCGTTTTTTGAGGGGTAAATGCATTCAGTAGGCCAATAATCTAAGCAAACGAATAAAAATAAACTAAATTTATCGAATTCTTAGAAAATAATCCGTTTTGTGATAAAAGAACGATTTGTGAAGAAAACCGAAGCTTTGTGTATCAGTGCCATTACAAACGCTCTTGATCACTTCCAATAGACTAAATCGTATGCAGCTTTAAGCACTACCCATGTCAAACTGTCCTTCATTTATGGTATATATAATGTTAGAAATTTGCACATCATCTCATAAGCAAATTTCCAAACACATGGTTGTTAGACGTCTTACTAGTTTATTTCACACATTAGACGTCTGCTGGAATTGATTGCAATTAAGCCATCGGAAATCAATTTATATACGTAAATTCAAATTTTTAAAATTTAGACCAGAAAATCGAAGCAGCAGCGCACTTAGAGTGAGAATCATGCAAGAGCGTTTTTCTAAGCGTTTTTAGCAATCTATTTGATCAAAAGTGTCCAATATTCGGCGCTTAGCGCCATAGACTCATGTTTTGACCTATATATTCTTCAATTTAATCAACTTTTTTAATTTTTCTGAATTTTATGCTGTAAATAGATAGAGCATCGTCAGAACCAGGCCCGTATCCAATTTTTGTTCTAGGGGGGCGAAAATTCTGATGTCAGATATCTCGAAAACCATTGGGAGATGGGCAAAAATGAAGGCATCTTTAAGCGCATCTCGACGAGCTCTATGCAATAATAAAGGGAAATTACATTTAAAAATTTCAAAAGTTTTCACAATATTCCATACTAATATTGCACAAATATTTCGTTTGAATGATCTGCACAACTGAGTCTCTTCATTCAATCGACAAAAAAGTTTCCCAGCTTCTGTCTTTTTATTTAATCTTTGTGATTTACAAAGGAGAATATCAAAAACGAATAATTCGGCGGAAAGCGCCAGAAAATTCAACATGTACTACATGTCTAACTTAAATTTGAGCGATTTTGGGCAGGCTTGAAGACAAAAATATAGATAAACAATTAATCCGGCGAAATTTTGCGTTTACGCATAAAAAAACACGTTGAAAACCTGTTTTGGTGGTGTTTCTGGTGGGCCGGCCCCCTGAATGCGGGCCTGGTTAGAACGATAAAAAACGATGTTTTTGACGCGTATTCATTTTCAGGCCCAAAAAGAGCACTTTAACATTTCATCCCATCCCCAGAATTCCCAGGCTGTGCATGTCTGGTGAGAATCATGTAGATCTGTTGCTGAACTATTACTACAAACATAACTATACATGTAACGGTTCGAAATTTTGTAAGGAAGGGGTGAATTACCTCAAATTATTGGCCAAAAATAGCTAAAAAACATCTAAAAATAGTCAAAAAACTCAAATTTTAGCCAAAAGTCGAAGGGCGGTCAAACATTTTCCAAGCTTAAGGGAAAGGGGGGCCGACCAACTTTGGGTTAGGAGATATACATGCACGTAGAGAGGGGTGAGAGTGGGATTTTACCCCTCGCTAAAGGGTTCGAAAGTTAGGTAGGAACTGTCGAGCAATTTGTACTAAAAGAAGTGCATTTGTAAGCGACTTTCACATTAAAATAGTCAAAAAAGCAATTTATTTCATTGAAATTCCTAAATTTTACCCCTCACTGACCCAGAGTCTCGATTTCGCCCCTCCACAGCCAACCTGATCTTTCGCATGTTGGGAGAACCCCATCCCCCTATTACGAGTTAGACTATAAGAATGCAAAATTACTGTCAAACTAAATGCGGTTTGATTCATAGTAAAGAAATACGCGAAATTAGTCTGTTTTCCCAAAAATAAGCAGCAATGTATCTAAAACGGACGACACTTCATGAATGATGAAACATTATGACACCTTTAAAACATTTTAACGTAGCCGAATTTATCGATTTTATTAAGCAAAACTAGTTTGAAAAATCAATTAAATTTTATGGATAATAAACAAAACAACAGAGCTGGAACCAAACTTTCAGGTGGAGGTTCGAGGGGTCTATTCAGAATCAACAAACGCTCAAAGACGGATGGGAAAATTTCAAGCGAAAAATATAACAAATTATAGCCAGAAAAACGAGTAACCATTCTTTCAGTAAACGTGTACCTAACTGTTAACAAATCGCAAAGTAATGCACTATTTTAGATGTACGCTACACTATTTCTTCGCGAAGTTGAAAAAATTCTAATTTTCTTCAGTCTGACCAAACCGACAGACCACATTGTACTTTTATGATCAAATTTCAAAAGCCATCATGTAACAGCCCAAAATTTTGAGTGGGGTAAGTAGAACGATAATTTTTTTGAATGAAAGTATTATCTCAGAGTAAGATGATCCTGAAGCAATGTACTTTTGTATTTGCATTCGTGCGAAGAACAAGGAAAGGTCTTTGAACATGCAAAATGTTTTACACGCGCGTAATTACGTATTATTTCATCAAAATATTTATTCATCGACTTTTTCTATTTTGAATTGTCAGCAAAAATCATACGCCAAATTTTCGCTTAAAATTCCATTTAAATAATTTAAGTTCGAAAGCTAGTATAATCCAAAATAGTAGTGCACTTTCCAAATACAACCTGAGTAGTAAATATAACAGTACATCCAAGCCTGTAACGGCTTAAAATTTTGAGTGGTGATCCCCGGCCATTTGAGAGGGATGGGGGCAAATGACCTCCAATCTTCGGCCAAAATGGCCCAAAAACGCCTGAAAATGGCCAAAAAACCGATTTATTTCCCAAAAATCGGGGAAGGGGGTGGGCGTGGTCAAAAATTTTCTGGCTTTAAGGGAACGGGGGACATACACCTGGGAGGTGCGGTTTTTTTTAATCGATAGATAATTAAAAAAATTCGATGCCGGTGTTTTTTGTTTAAACTCAATACCGAGTTAGCAATGAGTAAAGTGTTAACCGAAACATCAAATAATTTGCGGATGGCCAATTTTTTTTAATGTTGTCCCTGAGCAGTAGATTACGAATCTGACCTTAAAATTTCTTTACACTCAATGGTTGTTGCATGAAAATGTTAAGTATACGGGTTTTTTACTCTTTGCGTGTCCTGCAGCTTATCTAACTCAATCTTAGTTTCTGTGCAGTCCAATTGGTTTTATGTTGTAGAGGATTACAATATCTCAAAACCCTTTTCTTCTTCTCTTATTACGCAATATTTCTTGATCTGTGATCGTTTTAGTGTACAGGGTTCGAGACAAAAAACGAAATTTCTTCAGCTAATCCGCTAAGTAGGCGGATCATGCTAATTATGCTTAAAAGGTGCCCTGACCTTAGCGTTACAGATCCTAGTTTATTTTGTTTCTATACACCCAATATTGCGGTATTAGCACAAGTGTAAAGGTTACACCGAGAAGCATTTTTCCGCCCAATGCATTGGGTATCAAACAATTAGCGCAGGGCCAATTTTTTTAAAAAATATTGCCCCTCAGTTGTAGATTACGAATCTGACCTTAAGATTTCTTAACACTCAATGGTTGTTGCACAAAAGTGTAAAGTATAATGTGACTAAGTATTAAAATCCGCCGATATGTTGAGCTGGTGCAGAGGCTGATGCACCCGTTCCATGCAGTCTATTTGACTTATTCATCTATTTAGGTTCTGCAGATGACACTTTTTTGTTTTTTGAATTTCGCCTTAGTTCTCGAATGGGAGTGTAAAGAGTGCGAAAATCTGGGGGAGGGGTGAGAAGACACATTTTGGCCGAGTTTTCGACTTGTTTATGTCTGCCAACAACTCCGGTTATGAGTTTAAAGAAATATTTTCTGACAGAAATGTACTACGGATCAAGGGCAATCTTGTGCTTACCAGCAAACTTTTCTACAATCAATACACAGTACCAGGGGTTTAAACTTTACACTGTAGTGGATGAGTAAAAAACAGATTTTGTCCAAGATTTCTCTGCCAACTTTTTCGGTTATGAGCTGAATAGAATAGAAAAATAACTTTTAAGGGCTACACGTCGAAGCAAGCCGCGTTCAAAAAACGGAATATTGAATTGTTTATGGGGGTGTAAAGTTCGAAGTCTGAGGTGTAAAATGGGCGAAAAAACAGGTTTTTTTCGTATTTTGATTGGTAAATCATATCAAATATTTTGCGGAACATAAGTTTGGCACTTACAAACGTACTACAATCAAAGGGCTACAAACTGGCCCGAACCGAATTTATTTACACTCAATGGGGCGTTAGGTTCAGATTTTCAAAGTTTACAATGTGGTGGACAGTGGAAAATACGTGTTTGTCCATTTTTTGTTCGCCACTTCCTCTGTTCAGAAGTCGAGCGAGGTCTAATAGGATAAAAATAAAGTACTTTCTAAGGGGTACGCGTCACAACGAATTGCGTTTGTTTACATCAATATTTAGCTTTTTTCGGGAGGTGTAAAGTCAAAAAATGGGGAAGTTAAACGTGTTTCTGTCTTGTTTTTTTTCTGCCAAGCTCTTGGTTATGAGTCTAGACATAATCTCAAGTCTAAAACTGAACCAGAAACCAAATGTGATACGCCAGTTTGTTTGCACTCAACAGTGGTGTAAAGTGGTTTACATCTGATATTTATTTGTCCTCGGGCTATTGTGGAGACTTATTTTTTTCATAAATGTTGATCGTAATATCAAAGTAATATCAGAATTACGAATCCGACTGAAATTTTCTTTACACTCTGTGGTTGTGTAAAGTTTACACTGCATATTAACTTTAGTTCTAGAGCCTTGCGGAAGCTTAATTGTTTTTCAAAATGTTCTACGTAAAATCAGAATTGGGAATCTGACTGTTCGTTTTCTCTACACCTAGTAGTTGTGTAAAGTTTGCACTATTCATTTGTTGTTAAAATGTTTATACTACAAATTTATTTTCCTTCCAAATCTGAGCGTTAGTTTTCCTTACACTTGATATTTGCGCAAAGTTTTATGTTGAAAAACTTTGATCTGTTTATATAATGTAAGATTGTCTTGTTTAAAAAGGATAATACTGATGTTAAGAACAATATTGTTTTACGCCTTCTTGGACTGCTGTCATTATTGTGGCATGTTCTTGTATGTGTTTACTGACTGACATTCTCAAATCATGCTAATTAAAAGTAGGGTACTAGCAAAGAAAAATGCTCCGATGGAACAAAAAGATGAATATACTTGGGATTGTGGATTATTAAGGATGTAAAAGGAGCGGACTAGGAAAAAGCTACCGAAAGTCACAAAATCTGCTAAAAATCACGCTTTCTCTAAGCAACGCAAAAAATCGAAATATATTCTGCGGCCAACAGATTAAAATAAATATTTAACCACAAAAATGATTGAAAAAGCAGCACGTTAGCTATGCAGTAGCTATAGGAAACGATATTGAGTAAACTAACAGTCTTTCTAAGCCAATTGAATGAAATAGCAAACATCAATGCATCCAAGACAATTGAAGAAATTGTTGGTTTAAAACAGTAGGAAACGCGTAAGTTGACTTGAAACAGACTAAATGTAGGTACACTAGCATGCCCGTAACAATTATGTGCACTAATCAATCGGCCCCTGATTTGCTTGCTATAATGCTCATAACAAAATAGAACAACATTAAATACAATACCACTTAGTTTTCTATCAATCAGGATACGAAGCTAGTCAGCGTTGCTACTTGCTAGCAATTTAAAAAAACATTATAGATTTCGTTAATACACTCTTATATGAAACTTTGAACATTATTTAAAAAAGACACTTTTTTAGAGGCCGCAGAATATACTTCGATTTTTAGCGTTGCTTAGAGAAAGTGTGATTTTTAGCAAACTTTGTGACTTTAGGTAGCTTTACCCTAGTCCCTCCTTTTACATCCTTAATAATCCACAATTCCAAGTATATTCATCTTTTTTGTTCCATCGGAGCATTTTTCTTTGCTAGTAGTCTAATACTTTTTGTCAATTTTTTGTCTCATAATAGTGAATTATCCGCTTCATACATTGCCTAAATTAAATAATTCTTTGAAAAAACTTAGAAATGAATTCACCTACCTTCTGACCCGAAGAACGACGTTGTGCATGCTTGAGTTGATAAGATATCGTCATGTTACATGGAACAAAACGCATATGAACAGTATCACCTATGTTTATTATGTGACCGTTTTCGGATTTCACCCCCCCTCTCTGGCCATCCCTATCTTGTCCACCTATGTAAGTATTATATCAATTACTCGATAATAAAAAGAAAAATTGACAGTAAAACTCAGTGTTAACTTACATTTTTATGATTGACCAACTTCATGAGCTTAAATTCGCGATAAGCACGCTTGGCATGAGTGACATTCTGGAAAGGCCTGCTCAGCTTCTTTATAGCAACATTCGATTTTATTACGTTGTCGAAAGCAGCGCAAACGACATAAAATCAGGTATATAAATGAAGTTGAAAGATGGGAAAATCGAACGCAGGACGGGCGGGGCGAAAAAAGTGCTCCCTAATACAGGTTTATAGAACACAGATATTTTTCGGAAAAATTTTTAAAGAATCATTATGTGCACATATGCACAATGGAGGGCGGGTTATGAGGGTATCCCCCTACCATAGCTCTTGAAAGACATAAACCCTCAGGTCATTTGCGGACAAAAACCTATTGTTGGCATATATAAAAGAGCGCTAAATGATGCCTAGCAGTATAATGTGAAGTATTTTTCGAGTGGTAATCTGTCCATTCATTCATTCAGACACCTTTTGCCCATCATTCTGCCCATATTTGAAAATACAAGTCATACCATCGTTCTTATTATCATTTGTTTTTATGCAAACTTAATCACGAAATATTCAAGAAGAGTAAAATACAGTGAATTAAAGCATTTTTACGGGTTGTAACCACACCTGGGCGTGGGGGGTTTGGGGAGTATGCAACACTCCGAGTAACAAAAATACCCCCCCACAGAAATCAATTGTTGAAAATTTGTTTCTTTTCGCAATTTTTTGATGCCAATAAATAGTGCTCGATGAGGAACGCTAAGAAATGTTGTTTTTTCGCCATACCACTATTTTTAAGGCCATTCTTTGACCTTTGAAAAATCTTGCAACCCCCAGAATTTTCTTGCTGCCCACGTATGGTTGTAACGGAGAGGAAGGAGGTAAGGGACGACAAAAATATCTTAAAAATCAAGATGCACGCATCATTTTAGTGCAATGAGTAGCCATAAAAATTTATCATTCATCCCTCCAAGGAAACTCGGTTTACCCGCCTCCCATGTGTATTGTATGTATCAGTATGAGTAATTCAATATCAATAAAACACGCCAGTTCTTTTTGAGGAAGTATAACTTTTTTCTGTATTGCACGAGTTACTAATGAACATGCAAATCATGTAGCTTGATGCAAACATGATGTAAACAGACACTTCCTTGCATAAATATGGGGCTCAAAAATTTGGGTGAGGGTCCCGCCATTTTTAAGACAGAGAAGGGGGATGACCTCTAATTCTGGGCCAAAAACGGCCAAAAAACACCTAGAAACGGCGAAAAAATTCCATTTTTTCCAAAATTGGGGGAGGGGGAATCAAAAATTTTCTGGCTCTGGGGAGATGAAGGCGATCAACTTTGGGTGGGGGATTCCCCATCCCTGTTACATGTATGCTCCATTCTATCAAAATGCCTGTTTAAGGTTGCACGATACGATTTAAAGGATAGAATACTTTAATTAGTGAAATCTGTAAAAAATTACCATACGAATAAGGTCAAGGCCTCTTGTTGCAGTGCGGATAAATGAACTAAGTTTTAAAGAAAAATGGTTGAGAATGAGTTCACACCAGAAGTCAAACATAAAATAGGCAGTTAACAGCAAATAATGAATATGAAATAATAAAACATAATTTGAAACGACAGCTTTATCGAATAAAAGTTAAAAATCTTATTGTCTTCGTACGACCATTCTTTATAATGCTATATCGAGAGATAAATAGACAGACGTCTACTAAGAACTTATCCACTCGTAAAAGAAAGCTACAGATGAGAAAAAGAGAACAGCTAAACAGACTGTGTTTTCAATAACACGTGAATCAATATAATAAGTCTAGCGAAACAAATTACAAGCGTACGTACATGATCTAGGGGTGGGACCTTTGCCCCCCCCTAAACATTTTTTTCACCCTCAGGATTCGCGATTTTTCCAAAGTTACCGAAACATTCGAGAAAATTTCGTAGAAAAGGAGATTTAAGCGTTATTAGCCATCTATTCGCTCAAAAGTGTCAAATTTTCGGCGCTTCGGGCCATAAACTCATTTTTTGACTATATTTTGTTCAAGTTGTTCAACTTTTTTGATTTTTTTAGAATTTTTCGTTTTATGCTCTAGAAAGATACAACATCATCAGAAACGCCAGAAAAACTCTGTTTTTGACGCATATCCACCATTTTTTAGCCCAAAAAGGCACTTCAAAATTTCACCCCCTTCCCCAAATTGTCATTCTGTGCATGTCTGCAAGCGTACCAAACGATTCCCTGAGCACCGGACCCTATCGGCTTCAAATTCGTATATCGCTTCAATATGAGCATTCGGGTATCGCCGATTTCCACCTGATAAAACTGTTCGGTGTTAATTTTTGAGCCGACGGTGGCGGCGACGTTTTGGGACGACGGCGATAACGTCGGAGGCGGGTGATGAATCTGACTCTGTGCGCCTTGATTATTCGTCGCTGCCGCGGCGTTGTGACTAGCGACGCCGGCGCCACCGCCGCCGCTCGTCGCTCTTCTTACATTATTGTTCGCATTATTGTTTGTATTTTGCATATTATTTACGTTGAACTGTTGGGCGCTATTAATGTTATTGTTATTGTTATTTCGACTCGGCTTTAACGCCTTGTGGAACGTGGACGACGATGACGTCACGCCGTTCGTACTTGCCATAGGCAAAGAAGCGGCGCGATCGTCGCCGAGGCTTCGGTGAGCGGCGGGCCTCGACGACGGCGACGACGCGTAAGCGGCCGCTCGCTGGTAAAGCGCCGAGCTACAGCTGCTGCTAGTTTCGTCGCTCGACGCCGACAACGAGTCGCTGAACACCGGCGACGAACAGGAAGCGGGCGCGGCTGCGCTTTTGGCCGAACCGCTCAGCCACTATTGATCGAAGAGAACGATAAATGCAACCATTTAAAGTTAACAACGATTTTAAGTACACATATACCCCGGCCCGTATCAAGGGAAGCAGGGTGCCCCCCTTGATAAAAAAATATTTTTGAATCACACAAGGGTCCCGCAAAGAAGAAAAATTAGAAACTCTCGAAGTAGGTCTAAAACGACGCCGAAACAGCTTTTTTGGTACTTTTGTGAGCTAGGAAACGCAAAATTTTCCGGCCGACGCGTTTGTTCATCTGTAGTTGAGTCTTCTATCCCGCTCAGAATCGCTAAACTCTGAGTTAGATATGTAGAACAAGTCAAATTTTTCGGCGCTTCGCGCAGAATTATTAATTTTATGTATTGTTTTTCATTACAAAACAAAAAGTTTAAATACAAAGACATGAGCTAAGAAATTGTTTGTAGTTGTTTGTAGATTGAATGAGACAACAGCTAAGAAATTGTTTGTAGATTAAACGATAAGAAATCAAATATGTAGTTAAAACGATAGATTTGTTTTAATTCAGTATAAAAATAAAGCTAAATTTTATGAATTTTTTGAAAATTTTCTTCACCATTGTATACACCTCGCGGAGACACGCTTAAAAATGCCTTTATCCTTATGGTTCTCGAGATATTTGACCTCAAAATTTTCGCCCCCCCCCCCGAAATAAAATTCTGGATACGGGCCTGAGGCTATAAATGACGAACTTTTCTTTAAAACATTCAGTAGCTTCTTCTATCATGAATACAATCGAGTACTTTTTAGCTTTCAGGAATACAAAGTGTAAGGCAAGCCGTGCACTCAAGTAACCCTAGAATGGAAATTCAGGGCAGAAATTACCGGTGAGCTTTTAGCGGGTTTTCGACTTATAAAAACCGCAGAAAAAATAAAAAGGCTTCAGAAAAACAAGTCTACCGAAATCAGAGGTGGCCGAGTAGGAGCTTTTCCATACCTCTTCTCGCATGCATATATTGTATCCTCAAAACCAAAATCACAGCGCTAAACCTCAGATCAATAAATGCATGATCTTATTTAGAACCAGATTCTAGAATGTGCCAGCTCGTAAAATATGCCACTTGAAAACTGAACTGTTAACATCAGAGAGAGTCGAGCAAATTTAAAAAAATTACTAATCCGACGATATAAGCTTGTTTATATTGTTCTTCCAGAATAGCTAAGTAGATGGAGCATTTGACTGCTAATCAACCCGCTCTAAAGTCGAATTTCAATTATGTCAAAAAATTGTCACTTGGTAATTTCTGAGCAAAAAATGAGTGAATTTCGGATAGAGGAGTTTAACAGGCAAGTAGCATCATACGTGTAACGGCTCGAAATTTTGAGAGGGGAGTCCCCGACCATTGGTAGGGGAGGGGGTTAAATGACCTCTAATTTTTGGCCGAAAAACGCCTAAAAACGGCCTAAAATCGCAAGTTTTTCCGAAAATCGGGAGATATGTCAAAAATGTTTCGACTTTGGGGAGAAGGGGGGACGACCAAGTTTTGGTGGGGGGAGCACCCGCCCCCATATTACATGTCTGAATAACATCATTAGTAGGTACGCTATATATCTTTTGCTTCTTTTTTATTCTGTTTCAATAGATTGCATGTTTGCCTACATTTTGCGACGAGATAATTTTTTATGATGAGGCAAAACAAAATGTGCCTCAAAAACAGTTTTAATAACATGTTAACCAATTTATGATTCCGTTTTTGATTGAGAGGAGTCAAAATATACTCGTTCAAAACAAAATGTATGTTATTTGTTAATTTTTACTTAATGGGGTATATATAGTTTAATAGTACGTGAATTATATGTACACGACAAGCATTCGATATTAGAGGCACTTTTTTGTACGATTGAACTGCAAAGACTCGCTGAAAAGCTTGGCCGTTTTTACGTGTTTTTGGCCGTCTTCGGGCCGAAAAATTGGACGTCATTACCACCCCCTTAATCCCTAAAAATGGCCGGGTCGGACACTTTCCCTAAAAACGCTGGGTACCCCTCAGTTTCGAGCCGTTACATGTATGTCACCACACCATTAACCATCCATTGCTACATTCTATAAGTACAAATTTGAACAATTTAGCTAAAATTTCAGAAATACACATTTAAGCACTAAAAACAAAATATGTAAAAATCAGACAGCAGGCACGCTGAAAATATATTGGTAGATGCTAGACAGCTCTACCAACTGACCGGCAATCTTATTACGAGAAGTTTTAATAAAAATTGAGAATGCTTATTATTGTTATTAAATTAGGCGAGACGAAAGTCTACCAATGAATTTTAAGCATTCATTAAAACAAGTCGACGAATTTAAAAGAAACAAAATGATTTTCTAAAGACAAAAATTATGAAATTAATATTCGCTTCGCATCACAGACGATAAAATACACGATAAATGTAAAATAACATGACATAGTTACGTTTGTCAATTTTTTTATCATGTCCAATCCATTTCGATTAAATTTCAGTGTTTTAAAGGGCGATGCCTAACGTTACGCCAATAAACACGCTTCACTGACGAATCCATTTTTTTCACGATGAGATCGCATTTGTGCACTCAGCATCCCGATTAATTGATAGATGATGCTATGCTGATTTCAGTACGTTTTACTTAAAAAGGTATCTAAGTAAACCTTGCAGAAAAGAATAATAGGATAAACAAAACGATAACTAAGTCGTAAACACAATTAAAGAATCGCCACGTATAGTATTGCATGTAATCTCGGAAGCAAACAACGACGTTGCAGATTCTGCCAAGCAAAATATATCTAAGCTAATAAAATTCATTCACAGCTTTGTCAAAGAAACATCTTGAAAGAATACGAATGCGTATTTGTATGTAAGTAAACAATGCAATTAAACGTCATTCGATCGATCGTAATTCACTTTCTCCGATGCATACAATTATGGAAAGATTCCCATCGAACAAACTACTCGTAGGAACGAATTTCGCCCTGTGAATTTCATAACCTGATAGCTAAAACGCAATAACGCTAGCTTCTCAAACGTTCGTCCTATGCTAATGCGCATATTTCGAGTGAGTCGGTTTTCTAAACTGAAAAACTGTAATGTGCTCATAACATTTTGCCAAGGCGACTGACCGATTTCGCTTTGCTAAATAAAAACGCACTCAATAATTTCCAGATTAGAGGTACCCTAAGCAAGCTGATATGTAACGGAAGACTATTTCTTTGCAAGCGCGAGATATATAGAAGCTCCATCCAAAGAAACGTCTCGAATGATATCCCGTACCAATAAGGCGAGCATTTTCCTCTCTTCCTAAAAGCCACACCGAACCGAAGCAAACCTACACACATTCAGCACAATGAAGCAAATTGATCGATCTAGAGCATTATCTACCGGAAAAAGTTTTGCGCGGATAAGGAACGAACATAGCATAAGTGATGAAGAGTCAAAAAATCTCAAATCATACCCATTTCGACTTCCCACATTAGTCGAATAAAGGATATCTAGCATAGTTTTAAGTTCAAACGGAATAGGTAAATTGAAAGAAACATATGAAGAAATTATAATAATCCTGCGTAATGGTCACGAAAAAACCTCGAATGAACCTTATTCCTACCTTAAACGATATCGATACAGGGTGTTCTTTAAACCACTTATAGCTACTAGATGCATTACATTACAGTGCTTTCGTAATCACGATAACTGATACATACATGGACATCCCCTCAAGTGGTTTTCACGTCGAAACATTCGTTGTACAATGAACCTAACGATATCTAACAGACTCACTTGACTAGACTTTTATTAATTCAGCATTAGACTGATTTTCCTTTAAACCTTTCCATAAACTTTTCCTGGACGAAATAGCTGAAAGCATACATTTAAGAGGAGGGTGGGGAGGATACCCCGGTATTAATTAGTATGTCGCCACATCGCCAAAAGTCGGTCGCCGCTTGTATAGTATGTCGCCACATGTCCCCACAGAGGTATGTTTACGTATCCACATAACCATTTTATTGCCTACGTTTTTATTATTCTCTTTCATTCTTCGTAATTGCCTTATATCAGCAGTAAATTATTTCAGTTCAGTTTAAATGTAAGATAATGCACGAAAAGATAGAAAAATTGCATGTCTTTGACATGAAATGTTCAAATTTTCGGGTGACGTATTTCCTCTAATTTTGGTTCAAGCGCGGCCAAAATAACGACGCTTTTTAAATAAAAATTTATTTTCTCGAAAAGTTCGACTTTTTGTGATCTTAATGGATAGAGCATATCCAAAAACATCTAAAAATGCGGTTTTTGTCACGTCAAAGACATGCAATTTTTCTATCTCTTGGCGCACTATCTTAATTTTGAACTGAACTGAAATAATTTACTTGCTGATATGAGACAATTACGAAGAATGAAAGAAAAAATAAAAACGTAGGCAATAAAATGGTTATGTGGACACGTAAACATACTTCTGTGGGTATATGTGGCGATATACTATACTAGCGGCGACCGACTTTTGGCGATGTGGCGACATACTATACTAATACCGGATTCCCAACCAAAGTCGGACGCCCCACCATCCCCCCAAAGCCAGATAATTTTTGACCTCATCGATTTTTGAAAAAAATAGAATTTTCGGCCGTTTTTATGCGTTCTTTGGCCGTTTTCATCCAAAAGTTGGTGGCCATTAAACCCCCCTCCCAAATGGGCCGGCTACCCCAAATTTCGAGCCGTTACGTGTATGGTTGAAAGTAATGGTACCCACTGCCGATTTTTTTACAGGTGCCAGTGCCAGTACCACCTGTACCGACGCCGTTACTTAATTAGCATATTATATAACTTACTACGTTTCTCCAAAAAAGAATAAATTTGTTGATTTTCACAATATACAAAATGTTGGTTACATAATTTCCTTATTACATATTTTATTTCTTCATCGTTTGTATCTTAAAATAGATTTAATTTGAATTGAACAAAATAAAATTAAAAGCATTTATTTGACTCCGTGGGAACTTAAATTTAAAGTAATTGCGAGTGTTCCCTTCAGTACATACATGCACATATGGGGTGAGGGGGTACTCCCTTCCTGCCCCGCTCAAGGGTCAGCCAGACAGGTACTGACCGGCAATTCTGAGCTGACGGAACGTTTTATGCATCATTTTTGTAGTTAATCGTAGTAAAAATGTCAAAAAAATTTCCGGATCAGCACTTTCATGCACTTTTTAACCAAAAAGCGCCACAGATCGAACAATTTCTGTATTTTTTAGTGCTAAACATACATGATCTTCAGGTGAGATGTTTCACCCCCAGAAAAATTTTTACCCCCGCAGAAATTTTTTCACCCCCCAGAATTAGCGATTTTTTGAAAGTCCCAAAAATGCTCTGAAAATTTGTAGAAAAGATGCTGTTTTAAGCGTTTTTAGCTATCTATTTACTTAAAAGTGCAACATTTTGGGCGCTTCGCGCTATTATACTCATGTTTTGACTATATTTTGTTCAATTAGTTCCGATTTTTTTCGAATTTTTTTGTTCTTATACTCTAGAAAGATAGAGCATCCACAGAAACGCTGAAAAACGATGTTTTTGACGCGTACGTACCATTTTTGGACCCAAAAAGGCACTTTATAATTTCACCTCCACCCAGAATTCCCATGCTGTGCATGTATGATGCTAAAAGTGATATAATGCAGTCAAAATATTTTAAAAATGCTATAGAATGCGAGATTAGCCCGAAAAAGACATCTTATAGGCTATTTCATATCGGCCATTTTCGTCGTTTAAACAACAAAAAATTCGTGAACGTTAAATTTACTCTTTTGGATTTCCGAGATTTTATCCCCCCTCCTACCGATCCGGACCTTGTGCACCTATGGTGCAGTAATAGACTGTCACAGGCAACATTTTATGGAAATGATTTATTTTTGATAATATATAGGAAATTCAATAGGATGTCTAATACAAACTGCATTTTCCGACGTTCTTCAACGTGCTCTATCCATTAAGATGAAAGAATTTAAATTTCATGAAAAACATTTTCTTTTCTTTAAATAGACTTTTACAAATGCTGTTTTATAGTCACACTTGAGGCGAATTTGAAAAATACTTCGCATAGGGCGAAAAATTCGAAGATTTTTAACAAAGAGATGCAGTTTTCGAATTTTTTTCTTGTCAATAAGGTTGTTAGTTATGCTTGTTAGCCCAGTTACCGACCGAGCTCAAAAAACCGTGCCCGGACTTGTGTTTTAGGATATGTGTTGTATATATATATATATATATATATATATATATATATATATATATATATATATATATATATATATATATATATATATATATATATATATATATATATATATATATATATATATATATATATATATATATATATATATATATATATATATATATATATATATATATATATATATATATCAGTATCTTCTTTACTAATATGTTAGGTACATTGTATTTATATGCACTGTACGTTTATTATCTATATGATGTCTATATATCATTCGCAGGTATACACTCCAGTACATCCGGGCGATGTACCATATTGCCCTTAGCCGACAATGACCCTGACCGATACTGCAACGGGCCGAGGGGTCTGTGGGTTGGGGCTGTCATCTTTTTTGCTCAGTAAAGTCAATATCCTCCTTAAGATAAACTCCAGTATCAGCCAAGATGCTGAAAAATTATAAAATCAGGACAGATGAAAATAATTTCCCGAAAAATGCTCCCGTACAAAATATTTCCTAGAGTAATAAACACTTAAGTTAGCAGTGTCGCATATGCGAGAACGAAGGAAACAGCTACAACCTTTTGGAAAATGACCTATCAAGCTAAAGATTGGATGTCGCAACGGAACGAAGCTACGAGTATAGTCATATCCCAGGTATGCACTCCTGTAAATGACATTGTATTTTATATTTAACAATTTTACTCTATGTGCTTAATTAAAAGGAACCCAGCAGCAATTTTTAGTAATTCTAGCGTTCTTAAACCTAGAATTTCTGTATAATCAGACACTTCGCGTCGGATTTTGACGTAAATTACATAGTGAATTTATGATCGCATTAGAACTTTTAAACGACAAGACGGCATTAAAAGCAGCATATGCACTAATTTTCAGTGTAGAGACAGACTCAATCATCCCAGAATTTCATATTGATTTTCTAAAGATTAATAGATCAAGTGATGTCCGAGGTCAGCATGCATTTTTTAAAGACAAGAATATCAGGAAATATGAATAGCGACAAAACTGAATTATAGATTTCCTGAAATAATAATACATTTAAGACATGTTCTGCATTGATGGGCAAGGTAGAGGTGGTCAGAGGGAGGTTTTATCCAAGAATCGTCATTTAGTAGATTGTGGCACGGTTTTTTGTATTTAGCACAGATTTTTCCCGATGTACAAAGACTTTTTGGGACCGTCTTTGTGAATAGACAAAGATTCAAAAAAGGTCTGAAATTCGCAAAAATTTTCGCCGAAATGAGTAATTGTGTTCTATATACCGTTATAATGGCAGAAATTGAATTTCGAAAGGAGAAATGTCAAATTTTTCGGCGCTTCGCGCCCTTTTGAGACGATTATTAGTGATTTATGCCCCCGGAAACCCAGAAATTAGCTAAAATACACTACTTAAGGTCGAACAACTCTGTTTTTACCACACTAAAATAGCCACTGTACAATATTATAGTACCCACAGCTTTGTGTGTACAAAATGTCCAAAGACGTTTAGGGACCATCTTTGTACAAGTACAAGCGGACCTTGTACCAAAAAACACTGGATTGTGGTCATGGTTTTTGTACACGATCTCTTCGCACATACACAAAAACAACACATGATCTTGGGAGAAAGGATTTGGGGGGTTTTCATGCCCCCAGAAAAAATTTTCAGCCCCGCAAAACCCACCCCCCAGAATTGGCAATTTTTCGAGAGTTCCCAAAAATTTTCTAGAAATTTGTAGAAAAAGGTGCTTTTCTGAGCGTTTTTAACAATTTGCTCAAAATTGCCCGATTTTTCGGCGCTTCGCGCCATTACACTCATGTTTTGACTGTATTTTGTTCAATTTGTTCGACTTCAAAATTTTTTACGTTTTTATGCTCCAGAAAGATAGAGCATAGTCAAAAACGCTGAAAAAAGATGTTTTTGACGCGTACCTAACATTTTTTAAGCCCGAAAAAGGCACATTACTATTGCACCCCCCTCCCGTATTTCCAACGCTGTGCATGTATGACGAAGACGGTCCCCAAAAGTCAAAGTAAATGGTACAGCAGCACGTTATGTGCAGTAAAATGAGTTTTTTGACGCATGAGTTTTTTGACGCTTATCAGTAAAGTGTATCCAATTTATGGGTTTGTAGCGGTAAAAAATACAAAAATTGGATATTTTTACTAGAGCTGTGCCGGGGCCGCCTTTTTTGCCGGGGCCGGGGCCGGGGCCTAGGCCCCGGTGCCGGTGCCGGTGCCGGGGCCGGGGCCGGGGCCGGGGCCGGGGCCTGGCCGGGGCCAATAATAGCGTGCTTTACCATACTCATAGTACGACCCTGCCCTACCCCTTATATGTAATGTACCTATGCATATATTCTTGCTTGTAGATATGCACGTCAAGCGTTAATATTTGCTCGGATTACAAGATATAACAGAACATGGGCATCGGGGGATCCAGACCCCCAGAATTCTCATTCTCCCCCCCCCCAAAATCCGCTAGACCCCCAGAAATTGATTTTCAGAATTTTTTGTTTTTCTGCGGTTTTTTGATGCTAATGGATAGCTCATTGAGAGACGCGAGAAAACGGTGTTTTTTTCGCTCTACCATATATTATCAGGCACTTTTTGACTTTGAAAAATGTTGGACCCCCTAGAATTTTTGAGCTGCCCATGTATGGATTTAACTCCTCTGACTTGGATGCGTTTTTCAATGTGCTTTACTTTGCACTTTTTTAGGCTTATTATTCTATTTGTTCTGATAGACGTAGCTGTCTGCTACCAAGCAAGCTGGAAATGCTCGTCTATATGAATTGCAATTTAAAATATGTCAATTTTGATTATTAACTAGAAATTTGCACCAATCTGACATAGTGAAATAAAGATTTGAATTAGCAAGATCTGTGGTTTGCTTGAAATTGAGTTTGAAGGTAAATCTGCCCAAAACATTATCAATTTTCTACATTATAATCAACTCTAACATTGGCCCCGGCCCCGGTGCCGGGAGCCAGCCTGGCCCCGGCCGGGGCCGGGGCCGGGAGCCTGGCCCCGGCACAGCTCTAATTTTTACCATGTTCAGGTAAAATTTTTGGCCCTTTTTCGTAGTACTTAAAAAAATCGCCCTGATATACCTTTCGTTTCCTCAAAATCGCCCGACAATGCCTGACTTTCCAAAACCTTAGATCCAGATAATAGCCCCTCTCATTCCCCTATGCCCACGTGTGGTGTTCTGTAATGACTCGCTGCTGCTTTTCCCCTGTTGCGCTAAACGCTGTACCTCTGCATGTTAGCATATCCCTACTGCAGTTTCGGGACTGAGTTTCCTTGGTTTTGATCAGATATAGACCTTGGGGTTCGAATATATCTGGACCCCTTAAATTGAAAAAATGTGAAATTTTTCGGGAAAAATAGGCAATATGATGACTATAACGGATAAAAATCGAAAATTTTATTCAAAAGTGCTTGAAATTGATCATAAACTGCGGAATAACGTTGTTTTAACGCTATTTTAGCATTTATATCAGTTTTTGAGGTCATTTTGACCCGAAAAAGTTTACTTACTGACTCCCAGACCGGCCAGGCTGTGCATCTATGGTTATGATGACTAATGCGACACTATCAACGGCAAGAAATTCTCCGATGGTCGATAATTATTCATTCAAAGTGTACATTTAGAATTTAAACTAGAATGCAGTAATTCTTCGTGAAACATGGCATAAAAAAGACATAAATAAAAAGGATGTTAGCGATTTTATATAATAAGGATACGACATATGAGCAGACAGATACAGTAAAACCTGATAGAGCTTACGGCTCGAAAGTTTGATTGGCAGAGGCCCCGGCCAACTCCAAAATTTGGCCAAAAATAGTGAGAAATACCCAGAAATGGCTAAAAACTAGGGATGTCCCAAGCCGCGGCCCCGGTGCTGTCAATTAAGCCCCCGCCCCAGGCCAGGGCAAGACTTGACCCGGGCCGGGGCTAAAACAGTTGTAAGATAAAATCAATCTAGACACTTATTAGGAAGCTTACAAAGGGTCTATTTACTAATACTGACGAGAATAGCAAAATTTGATAGTTGAACTGTTTCTGTAACAAAAATAAACCTATATTCAACTAAGGCGATTCAAATTTAGCGTTTTTGCTTTACTTTTAAAGGAGTGATAGGAACTCAAAAACTATTTGATGATTAGGTATTTGTTCAATCAATTAACATATTCGTGATTTAATTTTTGCCTTTACAATTTATCTCAGAATAAGTAGTCTAAATCGGAAGATACATTAATTTTATTTCATTCTGTTAGATCCTATATATAAATGAAACTCGTACGATCTCTAAAGTCTGGCCAGATAAAATATTGGAAAATCGATTGTATGACCAGCTTTGGAAAGAATAAATATTATTACTTGCTATGATTGCACTTATTGGAACCAAAGGTGGGCGGCTCCAAAGTTCTAAGGGGAAGGGTGCAAAATTTTTTCAAAGGTCAAAAAAAGGCCTTAAAAATGGCGGTATGGCGAAAAAACACCATTTTTCAACGTTTCTCATCGAGCACCATCCATTGGCATCAAAAAATTGCGAAAAAACAACAACAAAAAATTTCAAAAATTGAATTCTGGGGGGATATTTCGATTTCTGGGGGTATTTTGGTTTCTGGGGGGAGGTGCATACCCCCAAACCCCACACGCCCAGGTATGATTGGGACCCCTTACAAAATATCTATGCTGGTACAATATTGCATCGAGTATTAATTTTTTATTCAAAATGAAATTCACAATTTTACAAATTTTCCGGAATTCAAGCGTGTGCTGTTCTGAATTTTTTAAGGCGCAGCCATAATTTTGACAAGTAAAAGATGCTTAAAACTCGTAGATCAACGTCCTTATAGCGTAGTAGAGCTAGATGGAAGACATGGATAATTTTAAATAGGCGGTGTAAACCAAGGAACTATTAATGGCGCGATCTGTTTTTTTTCAATCTAGATCTTTAGACTCTTAAAAATTTCGCTCTTACAAAGGGGAACATAGCGTAATAAGGATCTAGTTAAACTTTAAAATGTATGCTCTAAGCTGAAAGCAATGAGATTGGACAAAATATAGTAAAACAGGGAATTTGGGGGCAAAGAACAGAAAAAACGTTTGAGTTAATAGTTGCGAAAGACGCTTAAAACATCAAATTTGCCTGGATTTCTTTAAAAAGATAAATTCTGAAGAGCCAGCAATTCTTTCGAGGTCAGTAGACACTCTGAGAGAAAAACAGACAGTTTCTTATGTATCAATCGACATGCGACAGAGCGAGTAGTGAATACAAATACAAATACAGTATACGATAAGAAAAATAAGCCTATAAAATCAGTAAAGGGGGGATCGAATGCGATTTTCAAGGAGACAGAAGTACTGTTCAAGTATGCCTTGATTAAATCGAAACGGCTTTTCAATTATACAACGCTTCAGCCAATAAAGCACTAAAGGCGAAGATCTAAGTCAGGAAAAGGTTAAGACATGGAGCAGAGCACAATACGGAAAACCAGCATGCAATTACATGAGTTGCTACGAGACGCAAAGCTGACGAACAACGAGAACAACATCTCTCCGTGAATTAGTAAGAAGAAATTTCTTCGCTAACCAAATTTAGATCGACGTTTAGGTGTGAGAATAATCTATTACGAGATTTTGTTTAACCCTCCAATAACAAAGTGTGCATAAAACAAAGGCATCTGGTCTGCAACATCTTTTAAAAAATAATGCCATTAGCTAACCGCTGTCTTCGTAATACGGAACAGGAAATTAGCTAGAATGCTATCTTAAATATTACGTTTAGCGGATATAGCAGGTCAAAAAAGCAAATCGCCAATTAGTGCTTAATTTTTCAGATATCTGTTCAAATCAAACACGGTTTGCTTTCCAAGCATAGTTGCACAAGGTCAGGGTCGGCAGGGGGATGAAATCCCAAAAGTCCAAAACAGTAAATCTAACGTTCACGATTTTTTTGCTATTTTAAGGATCAAAATGGTCAAAATAGCCCATAAAACGTTTTTTCGTGGTAATATCGCATTTTAAAAGCATTTGTAATCCATTTTTACTCCATTATATCACTTTTAACACAAAAAAATGCAAAAATTTAACAATTTAGGGCGCTTTTTGAGAAAAAAGTACTTGGAAGCATTAATCTGGCGTGAAGCGCCGGAAAAATGTTGACGTTTTTACTGCTTTTGACCTCAAAAATAATGCCAAAAACGTTCCATCAGCTCAAAATCGCTGGACAGTACCTGTCCGGCTGACCCTTCAGGGGGGAGATACCCCCTCACCCCTTTATGTGCATGTATGTTTCCAAAGCTTCTCATCCATTTGTAGATACTATGCGGTTTTTAGCGCCATGCTAATGAAAGTTGTGTCATGCTAATGAAAATTGTGAACTCAGGCGCGCGTGCTAACGAATTAAGACTTTTCGGCAAAACTATGATAATTTTGATGCTTTTTAATGTTATTTCAGCCGAAGTCCAGTAAATTTTTTTGGTTAAGCTCGCACCGAATATTATAATTGCTATCTATTTAGTCTCAAGTGTGTGGTTTAAACACTCTACAATCAATCTTCGTGATACCTAAAACATTCTGCATTTATCTCTTCTGTTTTTTCAAAGATTTCAAGCAAGAAATATGATATAACTGTGACAGCCAATATAGCACTGTTTTCTGTTTACAATGTTTTTTATCATTCAATTCATAAGCACATTGGCGTCTGCTGTTAGATTTAATCAGTATATACAATATGACGACCGCATTATCATCTCTGATGTTGTAATAAAAACGAATTCATTTTTCTGAATTCAATTACCATTAGAAAGATAAAAGTTTCGATTAAGATTTAACTTCAATTTCAATGCAAACAAAATGTTGGGCCGCAGAATATCATGGCATTCTCATAGACTGCTACATTAAAACATGAAATGACTTAATTGGCGTTGTACATAGTTAAAAAAAGTAGCGTGCTAATGTAAGACATCCGCGCTAACGAAAAATTCTTCTATTAGCATTGCTAAAAACTGAAAAACTACACACTAAGATAGGTATAAAGAAACAGTCTTACTGTTGCTGTTAACGTCGATGCATATGCGATCGAGCACATTTTATGAGCGTACTTGGGTAGCAACAAATTTCTGGAGGATTCCAATGGGGCGAATAGCCAAAAATAGTATAGCATCAAAAATTCAATTCTAGGGGTCTATCGATTTTTGAGGGTCTATCGATTTTTGAGTGTCTATCGATTTTAGGGGGTCTTTTAGATTCTGTGGGGGTCCAGCAGACCCCCACACCCATGCGTTCTTATGAGAATTATCTATATCTGCCTAAAGCGGTCTAAACGAGTAACACGAAGTATTCAGAAAAAGGACAATTCTAATCTGTGTAATAGCTTCTCTAAAACTCGAGCAACGATAATGAAACTATTCGCGCGACCAAAAATGACACTTTCTCAGCATACTAGCTAGCCCAACGAATTTTCCGATGCACCTATAAACCAATGTATCTCGAATGCCCCTTGGCGAATCATGGATACGGGCCTGCTGACCTGATCACACATAATAATGCACAAAAAAGGAACAATGACTACTGAATAAATAATATATAGGTACCTAATGCAAATTTCTTTCTTACCTTCACTATATTAGTACTTAATATCAGGCAACTTGAATTAGCCGACACATAATCCGTATTCACAGATAGCCCATCGGTATGACTTTTGACCAAGCATCGGTGAAACAATTGCAAGCTTTTAATTAGCACACAGATGCACAAAGCGTAACGTCCAGCTTTTACTGACAGAAATTTTTTGCGAACTCACAACCTATTCGTGTTATAAGTCTGAAATCAAACATTGAATAAAAAACAAATGAGCAAGTGGGTTAACTTCAGATTGAAAAAGTCAAAGCAACATTATCGGTGGAAATAAATTAAAATACAGATACACAACGAGACAAGTTCTGTTCGTTAATCATCCAGAAATCAGCTATTACATATATATATATATATATATATATATATATATATATATATATATATATATATATATATATATATATATATATATATATATATATATATATATATATATATATATATATATAATAATAGCATTGTCGTAGATGTAAATTTATTTGGAGATTTCGCTGATCAGTGTTTTCTAGAAGAAGAGAAAAGATGTGAGACGGTGTATGCAGTATTTTCGGATTTCGCATGGTGGTTTCATTTGACTGAAAGTATTCGATTTGAAAGAAATATTCTGAAGGCCTGTTTCTAAGCCTCAGAAACGAGCTGATCTAGGTAATTAAACGATTTACATATAGTCATGAAAGAAACATAAAAGTGTATAAACTGTCTTATGCTGTGACAAAAGAGGCACTAGAGTCGAGTTAAATCATCAGCACTTTTGTTTCTTATCTCAATTAACTTCATCATTCCCAGTAATCATACATGTAACGGCTCGAAATTTTGGTAAGGGGTTCCCAGACATTTTTACGGGGTTGGGGGTAAATGATCTCCAATTTTTTGACAAAAAACGGCCATAAACACCTAAAAACGACAAAAAATAACAATTTTTTTTTAAATCGGAGGGGAGAGTCAAAAATTTTCTGACTTTAGGGAGGATGGGGGACGACCAACTTTTGGGTGGCGGGATCCCCCATCCCGTCATATGCCTGCCAGTCATCATTATTTCATTCTCTCCGATGTGAGTTTCATCCCATAGTTTAAGCTCATTTTAAAAGTCTGGCATCAACATATATAAATCCTCAAACAATCTGGCGTCGAAAGTTTTAGTAGAACATTAAAATCCTGATCCTAGTTAAAAAACTGCTGACGCCAGAGTCAAACACTTTGAAATATAGCTTACGCATTGATATTTATATCATTCCAATTATCAGCCGGATCTATATTATCCAAAACATGCATGTACAACTTGGGAATGTCGGGAGATAGGAGTAAGCCCGAAACTTTTTCCTTCTTCACCCCCTTACCCCGCAGAATTCGAAATTTTCCAAGTAAAATCGTAGAAAGCGTCCTAGTTTAAACGTTTTTAGTTCGAAAATGCAACGTTTTTCGGCGCGGCGCGCCAAGCCATTTTTAACATTTAGTCGAATTTTTCTTGGAAATTTTATGTTTTTATCATCTAGACAAAGTGTTGTCAAAAACCTCTCAAAATGATGTTTTTTGCCGCGTTTATGTCGTTTTTAAGTTTAAAAGGCACTTAAGAAAATTATGCTATGAATGTTTGATGTATACGAACCAGAAACACTATTTTTGAACGTATCTTACGTTGCTTTTTCTTTCCAGGCGATAAAAACATAAGAAAATCTTCATAAAAAAAGTTCAATGTAACTGAACAAAATATTGTAAAAATTTTACCATTTGGCGCGCGAATCGTCTAAAAAATTCAGTATTTATCACCCAAAAGATAGCTAAAAAAGCGTGAAACAGGATAAAATCAAAAATCTTTCTGAAAAATCGAAAATTCTTCCGAGAAAAAAGGTGAAAAAAGGAAATTAGGTGGAAAAAAGAATGAAAACTTTTTGCTGGGGTAAAAATCTTAAGCAACTCCCAAGATCATGTTGATCAAGACCAGTCACGCACACGTGAGGGAGATTTGAAGAGGCGTATCACGTTTGATTCCTGGTATATTTTTAGACTTGAAATTATGTCCAGACTCATAACCAGAGAAGTTGGCAGAAAAAAACAAGACAGAAACGCGTTTAACACTCCTAATTTTTGAGTTTACATCTCCCGAAAAAGCGATTTATTGATGTAAATAAACGCAATTTGCTGTGACGTTTACCACTTAGAAAGTAATTTATTTTTATTCTATTCGACCTATCCTGACTTCTAAATGAAGGAAGTTGCGAACAAAAAAGAAACGGACAAAAACGGATTTTCCATCATCCACCACATCGTAAACGTCAAAGATCAGAACCTAACTCCCCATTTAGTGTAAAGAAATTCAGTTTTGGCCAGTTTGTAGCCTTTGAATCGTAGTACGTTAGTATAAGGGAAACTTCTGTTACGCAAAATATTTGAAATATTTACCAATCAAAATGAGGAAGAAATGTGTTTTTTCGATCATTTTACACCTCTTATTTCGAACTTTACACTTCCATAAATAACTGAATATTGCGTTTTTTCGAACGCAGTTAGCTGCGACGTATAGCCTTTAAAAGGTACTTTATTTCTATTTTTTCGATTTATCCTGACTTATAAACTGGCAGAAAAATTTTAAACAAA
Source organism: Mermis nigrescens (assembly GCA_036768485.1). Taxonomy (NCBI): domain Eukaryota; kingdom Metazoa; phylum Nematoda; class Enoplea; order Mermithida; family Mermithidae; genus Mermis; species Mermis nigrescens. The sequence goes on along the minus strand of JAVLUZ010000359.1, from coordinate 221,646 downwards.
ATCCGGTTATTACACCATCCACTAGAGTGTAAAAATTAAACCCCTAGATCTAACTCTGTATTAATGTATAAAAGCTTACTGGTAAGCCGAAAGTAGCCTTTGAGTCTTAGTACATTTCAGCAGGAACAATTTTTTAGGGACTCATAACCGGAGATGTTGGCAGACAAAATAAAGGCCGAAATGTGCCTTTTTCCCTCAGATTCTTTATACACACTCTTTACACTGACTGCCACTGAGGAAAAAAGTCACTTTTTGGAGAAATAAAAAATTCATCGACCTTAATGCATTGTCTACATTTTACAAAAGACCAGACGACACAGAATGCAAAACTGAGTTTGATAAGTTGTGTCGCTGACCAAAATTTAAAAAACTATGTTATAACGTTACCGTAAAACTTTACACGCTCTTTACACACTGGGTAGAAGTGTAAAAAAATTAAAAAAATGGCGGCATCAAATTTTTTATTATCTATCTTTTAAAAAAACTGCACAATCAGGAGTGTCCCGTTATAGCTGAAAGGAGATAGTCACCTTATGGCGCAACCCTGAAACCCTACTACACGATTTTATTTGTGGGATTTCAGAGCTTCACGCATATTTATTGTGGAATTCAAGGATTTCAGGGAATTCAGGGGTTTCAGGAAATTCAGCCGCAATACACATACATATATGACTGATAGGCTTTGTAATTGTACAAATCACACATACATATATGACTGATAGGCTTTGTAATTGTACAAATCGCAGTGATTGGTTCTGCATACTGAAGTCCAAAAAAGTGTAGGTACTCTTGTCCGCAACACAACAGGCTACACCAATGTGTTAATGAAGCTCGTGCGAGATCAAATGACAGTCACAGCGTATGTACTGACAGACAGACCGGTTGCGCGTACGAATACTACCAACCAACCCTCAAGTATGATGACACTAGCAAAAAAAAATGCTCCGATGGAACAAAAAAGATGAATATACTTGGAATTGTGGATTATTATGGATGTAAAAGGAGGGGACTAGGAAAATCTACCTAAAGTCGGAAAATCTGCTAAAAATCACACTTTCTCTAAGCAACGCAAAAAATCGATGTATATTCTGCGGCCAACAGATTAAAATAAATATTCAACCATAACAATGATTGAAACAGCAGCACGTTAGCTATGCAGTAGCTATGGGAAATGATATTAAGTAAACTAACAGTCTTCCAAGCCAATTGAATGAAATAGCAAACATCGAAGACAATTGAAGACATGGTTGGTTTAAAACAGTAGGAAACGCGTAAGTTGACTTGAAACAGACTAAATGTAGATACACTAGCATGCCCGAAACGATTGTATGCACTAATCAATCGGCTCCTGCTTTGCTTGCTATAATGCTCATAACAAAATAAAAGAACTTTAAATACAATACCTCTTAGTTTTCTATCAATCAGGTGCCAGCAATTTAAAAAAGTAACCTTGATAGATTACGTTTATACACTCTTATCTGAAACTTCGAACATTATTTAAAAAAGACACTTTTTTAGAGGCCGCAGAATATACATCGATTTTTTGCGTTGCTTAGAGAAAGTGTGATTTTTAGCAGATTTTCCGACTTTAGGTAGATTTTTCCTAGTCCCCTCCTTTTACATCCATAATAATCCACAATTCCAAGTATATTCATCTTTTTTGTTCCATCGGAGCATTTTTCTTTGCTAGTACACTACTTTTAATTAGCGTGATTTCAGTACATCAGTCAGTAAACACAATCAGTAATATGCCACAATAATGACAACAGTCCAGGAACGCGGAAAACAATATTGTTCATAACATCAGCATTATCCTTTTTAAACAAGACAACCTTATTGACACCATCCATTTTCAAATTAAAACTCCATTAAGTTATTTCTTCTTAATGTGCAGTTCACTTATAATCAAGCACAAATATTTAACCAACGAATTCACATTGCAAATCCTCACTCAATCAATACACAAGCACAATGTGTTGTGACTTTTGAAATTGAAAACACCCAATTTTCAATTTTTCAAATTGAAAATTGGATCAATTTTCAAACTGAAAATTGGGTAATTTTCAAATTGAAAATAGGGTGTTTGAATTTGCGATAAAGAAAATAATCAAAAGATAGTCACTTGGTTTATTTAAGCCGAGTAATAAAATAACGACCGTCCACCAATTCCAAACTAAACGCGACTAATCTGATCACTATGAAAAAGTTTTGAAAAATGAGCTTGCTAAGCGAGAGTTGTAAACCAAGAGAAACTTAAAGTTAAAACCTACTATTAAATTATTAAGAGACTTATAAAAGATTTTAAACTTTAAGAAAATGGAAAAGGCGGGATGTTGGTAAATTAGAAGGCAAAGTTTTTCGGCAAAAATTCAAAAACTTCACGCAAATATCAAATGTAAGGAACACTAACGCTTCGATTTGGTAGTAAAATAAATTTGTAGTATAGACTACATATTAACAACAAATGAATAGTGCAAACTTTACACAACTACTAGGTGTAGAGAATACTAACAGTTTACGGCTTATTAATGTACATGATTACAATAAAGCTGCATATCTTTGTCGACTTCTGTGCACAGTAGTGTGATTGCTGGTTCATTTTAAACCACTTTTGCAGGCAATTTACATCAATTAAACGATAGCTCTCCATGTGCAAGATTTTGTGAAACATATTATAAACACGGCTAAGAAGGATTTAACTTTAATGCAACCCATTTAAGACAAAATTACATCTCTTCAATGATCTAAGGACACTTGAACATAATTTTTAAATCACTTTAGATTACTTTTGAGGGTAAACAAACTCACTTAATTGATGTCTCACATATGAATCCTTAATTCCCTGGATTCCCCAGAATCCCTGAATTCCCTAGATTCCCTGACTCTCTGATTCCCCAGAATCCCTGAATTCTCTGAAATCCCTGGATTCCCTAAAATCCTTGAATTCCCCAAAAACCCTGGATTCCTGAAATCCTTGAATTCCCTGAAATTCCTGAAAACCCTGAATTCCAAGCGGAAAATGAAGCACGTCTTCTTCATGTAGTAGGGTTTCAGGGTTGAGCCCACCTTATGGGGGGTCCAAGTGTATTATATGTTTGCGCTAACCCGCTACCTATGATTGTTGGAATCATTTATTTTTTAGACCTTTAGATAAACTACTGTCAGAAAAACACTTGGTCGTCTCGTCCAAAAAGCTACAATATTACGGTAAAATCAAGGCTCGTAAAACCATAGGCAAGGGATGAAACTTGGTGAAAATATGCCGAATCGAGTCCTGCATAATGATTCAAACTTAATTTTGCTCGAAGCGTATAAATTTTCATCAAAAAATTTTAAAATAAGTCCAACTAAATGAGCCTAGTGAACAAAGAAATAAATAAATAACATAAATAAGTAAATAACATATTTGAATAGTAATTAACTTGATGAAGTTTTATTTTCTGCATTCGGGAATGAAGTTTTTATTCGTTAAGTCACGATGATGATTGGATGATGATTGTTGAGGAAAAGAATAATTTTAACGGATTAGAAACGAGGTTTTTTAAGAAAGTAAGTCAACAAATAGAATTGTCAGGAAAATGCTCTCAAAAAACTCGAATTCAGCAAACCTCTCAAAAAAATCGATCAGCTCGACATTAAAAATGATGGAAAGCAATCTGAGATAATGCAGAAGCAATAGGTACATAAAATACTAAAAAAAAGATTAAGCGATTCGATTCAATAAGACAGAAGTAATGTGAATGCGCACGAAATCCTGTCTGTAGCAGACAAATAGTTTTTGACTACTTGCTGTCTGTAGATCAATACGTCTATCGTGAAACTACCGAACAATAACGTAAGCTACATCACAATAATCCTGCAAATCCGATTAAGTCATACGGAGTAGTAAAATCTCTTGATAATCAACGAACCGACTGCGACAATGAGTGGCTCATTTTTGGAAGAAACGCTACGCCTGCACACGTTACGAACATGTTCACCGTAACAGAAAAACTACAAAAAAATAAATGCGACATCGATTTTTCTCTCACAGAATTAACATTCCATCTGGGCTTAGTATGTAAAATATAAGAATTTCTAGAAAGCACAATAGGATTCAAGAAGCCACAAAAATTAGTACTGTGGGAGTTATACTGACTTGCGCAGACGTAGATTTGAATGGACAGAAATAGCACACTTACGCGCCGCTCGCGGGCGGGATGTTCATAACGAAGTCACATGTGGATGCTGTTTTTGCAATAATAATAGATATCCTTTACAATTTTCATTCCAAATCAGTTATAGATAGACAGACTTTCACATGCCTAAACAAGATCAAGAAATGCGAATTTCGCTTTTAAGCAATCATGAATTTTAAAAAAGTTCCAAATTTATGAATCAAAACTTGAAGATATGCATGTAGATTACGTTACATTTTGAAAAACAATTTTTAGAAATCAATAAGAAAAAACGAGAATGCAAAATGGAAAAGTATCAATAATACCAGTGTTGTCATCGATGCTCGCATCAGAGAAGAATCGCAATACAACCATATGTTCTTGGGAGGGGTTAAGGACTTCGGATGTTTGTATCCCCCGCAGAATGGCTGGTGACCATAGGTGGGCGGCACCAAAATTTTGGAGGGGGTACGAGATTTTTCAAAGGTCAAAAAATGGCCTTAAAAATGGTGGTATGGCGAAAAAACACTTTTTTCAACGTTTCTCATCAAGCACTATCCAATGGCATCAAAAACCTGCGAAAAAAACGAAAAACGTTTTCAAAACTTGAATTCTGGGGGGTATTTCGGTTTCTGGGGAGTATTTTGGTTTCTGGGAAGGGGGGGGGGGTATTTTGGTTTCTGGGGGGGTATTTTAGTTTCTAAGGTGCATACCTCCCAAACCCCCACGCCCGGGTGTGCTGCTGACCATTCGCAAAATGGCTCTTCCAGAATTGTCAATTTTCCGAAAAATCGTAGAAAGTGTGCTTTAACCGCCCAGAATTCCCATGCTGTACATGTATATACATTTACATCAGACATTAAAACGAATTAATTAAATTGGAATACGTTAGAGAAAATTAAAATTAATCAAAATGTATCAATATATAAAACACGCACCCAATTTATGATTATTTTTGACTGAGCTATGAGTAGCATAGATGCACATGCAGGGGCGGATTTAATGGGGGGAGGGCGGGGGGAGCGTCCACCCCCCATTGACCAAAACTATTTGGCGAGATTAAGAATGGATACGTAATTTGCAATGATTTTTGGCCGTCAGTGATCATAATTTCTCAGTTTTCCGGCGCTTCGAGTCGGATAATACCTATTAATGACCTTTATTTACTTTCTTTGCGACCTGGAAGCCATTTTTTACTCAAGGAATAGCTTCTTAAACAATTAAAAGAGCGGAAACGGCTATTTCAGCATATATTTATCCTATTTTCGCGCATAGCTTTTAGAAAAATTTCGACGTTCGGCGTCAAATGCTACAAATACAGGAAATCTAGCAATAAATCTAGCATCTGAACGTCCTTCAGCCTAAATTTTATAAATTTTCGGCGCTTAACACCTGATTTTTGCTAAAATCAAAGGAACTTTATGATTTTTTTCGCACAAAATTGTCGAAAATTTCAGAAATTTTAGAAAAAATGTTATCAAAAGTGATTGTAAATAAACGTAGACAATATAAAACGCCGAAAAAACGCTATTTCGCACGTGATGGGCAAATTTTTGGACCTATTCTTAAGTGTTCTTAGATAAGCTGGGGTACCATCACACGTGGGCGTGGAGGGCTTTGGGGAATGGTATGCAATCCCAAAGAAGTTGGAATACCCCCCCCAAATTAAATTGCTTTTTTAGCGATACCTTTGAAAATTTTTCACACCCCAGAAATTTTTTCAGCCCCCCCCAGAATTTCGGTTCTGCCCACCTATGGGCACCGCCCCCTTAGGAAAATCTTAGATCCACCACTGTAACATGGTCAGATTGGTAAAAGGTCCTGCGATTCAGTGGGAAGCGCCCAAAGTTAAGCAAAAATGATATTACGGCAAACTGCTGGATATTGGACAAAACAATCTAAATTCTTAAAAGAGGTAGGTATTTTGGAGCGAGCCGTAAGCATTTGAAATGCTCTTGCCTGAAGTTAATCGATTAAACGTGTCCATTATCACAATAAATAGCGTTAACTAAGCTAAAACTTTCAAAAAACATTAAATTATTTCAATGTTCAATCGACTATTCGTCACCGTATTACCTGATACCACGGTTTTTAGGCACCATGCTTATGAAAGCCGCCTAGAGTTAGAAAAGTTTTTCTGGTACAAGGTCCCTTTGTACATGTACAAAGACGGTTACCAAACGAGTGTTTATTCTGTACATGCAAATTTATGGATACTATAATATGGTACAGCAGTGATTTTCGACCTTTGGCAATATTTTAGCTGATTTCTGGGTTTTTAACGCAAGAAATAACTAAAAATTGTCCTAAAATGGAGCGAAGTGCCAAAAAATTTGACACTTTTCCATTCTAAATGCAAATTCTGCCATTAGGGCAG